>VZTU01001194.1:120055-246079 GCA_013400835.1 Zapornia atra
CATATCTTTTCTGGTTTTATAGTGACTCATTTGAATTTGGGCATACCCAATGTACTGAACTCCTGTTACAGGTGACTTCTTTCCACTCACTGTGAAAGTTACAGAAGCCTGACCTTTCCCATTTACTTGAAGTTATTTCTTTTGCTTCTATTGAGGTAGTTCTCATTTCATCACGGTGATGTTAATAACTTTTTTAGGAAGTTATTAATTAACTTCAGGAGTTGGACTTGATGATCCTTATGGTCCCTTGCAACTTAGTATATTCTATGATTCTATGATTTAAATTGTATACATATATATATATTTATACACTGTTTATTTTATTATTTTAATGTGCAAATTTCATAGAATCACAGAATCACAAGGTTGGAAAAGACCTTTAAGATCATCAAGTCCAACCATTCCCATCCTAAGCTAAACCAAAATAAATACAAGAGCAACTTGTATTTATATGCTTTATGCATATACATATATGTATGCAAGTCTACCTCATTCTGATATATATAATACGACATGTATTATATAAATATACTTCTGTGTGTGCATATGCAGGTGTTGTTTTGAAAGAGGCATTGTTCACTTGTTTGTGGGCTTCTTTTGAAGCTAACTCTCCTACCAAATTTTGGAAAGTCTAAGTATTCAAGTAGGTAAAAAGTGACCAAAACCAAAAATTTCCCTAATTAGTGAACATTCTAGAGCTCCTTCAATCCCAGTAAGTCTTGAAAATTTGGGCTAATTAAAAATTCAGAAGTAATATATAAGAGAGATTGATTCAGTCCTTTTCCACCCCTTACAGTCCATTTCCTACAAATGAGCATGTTATGTGTTATCAGGGTTGCATTGCCATCTAACATCATATTCCAACAGCTTACTGAAGAGGATCTACTTCAAAGAACGTGGAAGGAGTAAGCAGATGATCACAGTTCTGGGTTGCTTACTCTTCTTCCCCAAAAACTTCTCCTTTATAATGGACTGAGTTCCTTTAAAGCTTACACACTGGAAAGACTCCGTGACAAAACAATACTTGTAACTCTTCTAACAGAATTAAAATATACTGTTTGAAATTTTCATTGTGTATCAGTTGTGCTGTATTATTAGGTTATTTATCCTTTGCAAGGCCTTTAATTCATTTGCTTTAGGTGGCCATTATCAGGAAGAAATTATAGTTACTGTTTTTTAATCTAATTCAATATGGTCTAGTTTACTTCCAGATATATCTTATTTACTAAAAAAAGAAAACTCTAATATTCCACAGTTTCTCTAGTGTTGGTTTGACATAATTTGATTCATTCCCTCCTCATCATCATCTTGCTTTCTAATGTAATAAATCAGCCTAATAAAATTATTGACATTTTCTTAATAACAGACACAAGAGAAGACAGTTTTTCTTTACTGTCAGTAGTTCGCAGAATTCTAATATAAGAATTTTTTTTTAAAACATGAGCAAGCAAAAAATACAGAATTCCAAAGTGAGAGCTTCTTTCCAGAGCTAAATAGATAGTGCTTATATTAATCATTCATATAATTTAATCTTCTTCCTGTCTTCATTCATACCTAAATGAAGAAATTTTGAATCAAATTTACTGTAAGTAACCAGAATAAGGGGAGAAGAAGGGGATACCTTTGTAAAAACAGTAATTCATGAAGGAAACTTGTTTTTTTCCCTGCATTTATCTTGTCCAAAACGCCTTTAAATTTTTTGGCCCGGAGGAGGTATTTAATTTTGTTTGCTATTTAGCATTAGTCTGTAGCAGCCCATAATGCTTCTACTGTGTAGAAAGAGTGGAATGCCAGTATTTCTTCCACTGAGTCAAAGGTCATATTTCCTTTGTAAACACTGCCTCTTCTGATGTGCCCTTGGCTCTTACAATATTCCCTATGTAGTTTGTTCTGAGAATAACATCTTCCATCATTTAATAAACTGAAACTGCTCTAGTGATTAATCTGGTTAATTTAGATTTAGAAGACATGCTTAGGTACAGCTTTTGATTTTACTGAGTGTGAATATGACTTTTCTAAGGAGCAAGTACAACTAATTAAGCATCTTTTGATGCCAGTATTACATAATGAAACTAAACCACAAAACTGTATAACAACTGTTAATACACTGATTCTGCTAATGTCATGATTTGCTTCCCTAAAAATGAGAGAAGTACTACAGGATGGAAACCTCCCCTGGAATATTTTGCTATTTATAGATTCATTTGGAAGACTACAAAATAAGATTGGAACGGGTTGTACAAATGGTAAGGAAAATAACTTAGAGTTCTGTGCAAGTGTAGTTATACTTGGCCTAAATCTCACACAAAATAAAAATGAGAGAATTTTCAATGAATTATACAATGTCCTCAAATTCAAAAACTGATGCAATCTTCCTGATGAAGGAGTTCAGAGACTGCTGTGAATTGTGAAACTTTTTCATAGAATAAGAAGCTTTGAGTATAAAAAACAATTAACATGGGAATAAAACATTACAAGCACTATTATTTAACTTTTGGGGGGACTAAATTGCTATCTATTACTTCCAGAAATAGGATGTGCAAACAGCAGTTCTTCATTGTAAAGGTCATTAGACAGCTGCTTACAAATTCACATAATCAAATCAAACAGTATTTAAGTCTTGCATCTGATGAAGTATCATTTGCCTACAAACTTTTACATTACTTGTTAAGTCAATTTAATTACAAGAATATACTTGATTATGTCCTTCCTCCAGATGTAGGACTTTACAGTTCCGAACACAGAATTAAGGAAATTGTCAAACTTGCCAATCTATTAGAATTTAAAACTTTTTTCCTCAGATTAAACAGATGGAAGATGAGTCCTAGACAAGACTGACCTACACGAAATGCTACAGAAAGGGATAAATCCAGGTAAATATCGTTGATCCAATACATAATTGCAGGACTATAGCATTTTTTTCTGTTCTGCTTTGTGACAATAGAACATCAGAAAGGAGAATTTACTCCCTTTACTTATCATGTTATCATGTAAATTTACATCTCAGCCTAGCAGTGGAAAGGGAAAGGCTGGTCAATAGTGTCTTGAACCCTTAATACTCACCAGACACATTCTATGTTGTGTCCCTGATGAACCTTGGTGAGGAATCAGAGATCAATGAAAGAATTAACAGATATTAGTAATCTCCCTCTTTTCTTATCCTTGGAGATAGAACAGCAAATTTGATAAGATGTTCTTTGACACTGTCAACTACAGAGATGTATCTATCTGGATTTTTTAACAATGAACAATAGCACTCTAAATTCCATAAATAATAATTACATGAAGAATATCAAAGGCTTATTCATATTAAGTAACACCATATTCACTTTATTTCAATGGCATTATTCATGGACATAAATGTTTTACACAAATGTTTTAAACAAAGTACCAATAACAATAGAAAACATTAGAGATTGAGGAGGTATGATCATAAGAAACTTAGTAGTGGAAGCTAAATTGAATTGCCTGTGGTGAGCATTTCCTCCATCACATTCTACACTAATATATATATTTTTACAACTCTCTTTTGAAAAAAAAACTGAAACCAAACAACCCTAGGTAACTCTATGGCAAAACCGTAATTGTGAAAAAGCCAGCATTACTCATGTTTGAACCACTGAAGTGCCATTCTGTACACACCACAAAGGATACTTCTCCAAGAAATGTGAGCCTGCTGCATCAAAGCAAATGGGCATACCAGTGGGACTACTGGTTATGAAATTAATCCAGGGAAATGAGATGGTTCTATTAAATCAAAATTAATCTTCAAAGAAAAAAGATATAACAATTGATAGCAAATTGTCTTGAGTCCTGAGGCTTCAAGTGCCAAATGCATCTTGTCTAAATCAGAGGAAGAGTGACCTAGACATGAAATGATGTCCCAGTCACAAAACGAGACTCAGGTGACCCAAGTAATGCTCCTAATTTCAGGAAAGAGCAGAATGCCACACTGCAAATGTTGGTATTCCTCATATTCTGTATGAAGCAGATTCTATTTCTGTCTACTTGCTGTTTAAACTACACATGCATAATGGGATTCTCAGCAAAAAACAAAACACATTTGACAAGAAAAGGCTACAGTAGAGCAGCATTATGAGAACCAGCTGAGAAAGCATTCTTTTGCTATCGAGCGTGTCCCTTCTGTATCTTGTGTAAGGATGCTTCTACACTCCAGTTGCTAGATAGACTAGCAGACCCTACCTTGTTTCTCTTAGGTGTGAAAGCTCACTTTAAATCATGTCTTAGTATTTTTACTGGCAAGTTACTTATCAATGAAGGAATTGGAAATTAATTGTGAGCTAAAGGAAAAGCAAGACCAAATTTCCAAAAAGATGGATGTTTCATATTATTTAGTGAAGTTTATTAAACCCCAAATATTAGTAAAATAATGAACTTCTGTGGATAAAATTAGAAAGCTACTTCAGCACATTTCAGTACACAATAAATCAAGGAAGCATCGGTATGTTTCACTCCTTTGAAAAGCTCAGACAGGTGATAATTTTAAGCACATCAATGAAAAACAGTGGGAAGCAGCTGTCTCATTTTCAGGCCTTTCAAATGTCAACCAGCCTTGTTACTTCAGTCAGAAATGTTTCTCTTCTAATGGTCTTTATGTTTCAGAAGTGTGATGTGTTGCATCTGAACATATATAACCAAGAAAATTAGGTATCTTTGTGATGGGAGTATTTAAAAGAATGACAGGCCAATTTTAAGCTGTAAAGCCAAACTTTATTGTATACATCCATTCACAGCACACCTCATGCTAACAGTTAATTGTTACACATTATTAGCATCATCACTACAAGTGCAAAGCTCTTAGCTTACAGCACATACTCTAAACTGCCTTTGAGTACACAGTAATACAGAGCCAATGCTGTCGAGTTAGTCATGATTTTATAAAAAAGAGTCTCAGAAAAAAAAAAATCAACATAAAGAGGAAAATAAACCCAAGGGAAAAAAAAGGAATGTAAACCAAAACAACTGATCACAGCCAGTGCTGACCAATGACAACCCCTGCCAACTTCCACTCCCCCAGTTTTATTGCTGAGCATGATGGCCTATGACGTGGTATATTGTCTGAAGTCAGAGTTTGATACTGCTTGAGTACAGAAAAAGAAGGTGTACAGTCTGGTTGATCCTAGTTAAGCCTGGCAGATCTAAACCATGAATGATATTAATACACTCTTCCAACCCTGGCCTGCACTCACTCCCATAGCTTTTGAGCCTTGTTCATGAGTCATGTCTTCCTTCTGCTTAGCACGACTGATGAGAAACCCACCAGCATGCAGCATGACTGGGAAACTACTTCCTTATGGGTAAAGAAATATTTGAGTGTTTGAAGTGGCGAGATTATTTTATCACGTAGCTAATGAAGTGAAAGAGAAACAATGTGATTTGTTTCTCCTCTTTAGAAGGAATTTCTAACTGCTAAGTTTTTCAGTACTTAAATTTAGCTTGTATTTCCCAGCTACATGGCCATAATTTGACACTGGATATAAACAGCTTCAACAGCTCTGCTTTTTAGATAAGTACTGATAATCCTGTGTCCTGTTTCATGATATTCATCCATGCAAATGTATGCAAATGTCTTGTAGCTCTGAAGTTGAATGGCTTAATTGAAGGCGGGTCATAATGCTTAGGAGAGGTTCACATTTCCTAGGCTCACCCATTTTCAAACGTGGACCTTCTTTCCCTTCAACCGTCTCTTTTAATTCAACTGTTTCTAAATTCCTGCATTCTCTGTCCTAGTCTTGTTAAGGCCAGCAAGCAATTTCCCAATGCTTACAGCCTGTTTCCTTCACCTGAATTGTCTTGCAGGCTTTTTCCCAAGGCTTTAGAAAGGTTATGATACAATGGAAAGAAGCTTGGTGCTGCTCAGCAGTGCTAAACTCACTGCTCCCATTGCATAGGACTTCTGTGTGATAGATTTCGGTCAGTTTCTTCCAAGGATGTCTACTTTACTTTGATTCTTGAGAAACATCTCCCAGAAAGACTATTTTCTATATTTCATAGAATCACAGACACAGGTTTGGCTTGGAGGTCACCTCAAAGCCCATCTAGTTCTAGCCCCCTGCCATGGGCAGGGACACCCCCCACCAGCCCAGAGTGCACAAAGCCCCATCCAGCCTGCCCTTGAACCCTGCCAGAGACCCAGGGGCAGCCCCAGCTTCTCTGGGTACCCTGTGCCAGGGCCTCCCCACCCTCCCCAGGAAGGATTTCCCAGCTCCTGTCCAGCTGCCCTCCTGCAGCTGAAGGTCATTCCCCTAGGCCTGCCCCTCCCTGCCCTTGGCATCAGCCCCTCTCCAGCTTTCCTGGAGCCCCTTGAAGACCTGGAAGGGACTTGGTGGTCTCACAGGAACCTTCTCTTCTCCAGGCTGAACCAGCCCAACTCTCCCAGCCTGTCTCCAGAGCAGAGGTGTTACAGCCCTTGGATCATCTCCATGGCCTTCTCTGGACTCAACAACAGCTCTGTGCCCTTCTTGTCCTGGGGACTCCAGAACTGCACTCAGGACTGCAGTTGGAGTCTCCCTAGAGCAGAGCAGAGGGGCAGAATCCCCTCCCTCCACATGCTGGTCATGCTGCTGGGCATGCAGCCCAGGACACAGTTGACTTTCTGGGCTGCGAGTGCACATTGTCAGCTCTTGTAGAGCTTCTTATCTACCAACACCCCAACTCAGGGCTGCTTTCAATCCATTCCCTGCCTAGCCTGTCTTTGTGCTTGTGATTGCCCAGATGCGTGTGTAGGACCCTCCTCTAGGCCTTGTTGAACTTTATGAGCTCTCACTCATGCTCCAAGCTGTCCTGCTACTATTGCAATCTTTCAGGTTGCTCTGCAAACCTGTTTGAACAGCCTTTTTTCCCCTCTACAGATGAAAACCTTTCCCATGCCTTGTAAAGAGAACAGCAAAAAATGTAGTTTGTAGTAGCCAGGACCAAACCTGTTTGTAATGCAGTAGCACAAGCAAAAATGATAGCAGCTTAAGTGCCAGGCAGAACATTACTCTATTGCTTTAATTAAGCCTGCTTCTCTGAAACTCAGTATAGATTAATAAATAACAACTAAATATGGTTGAGCTATATTTAGTTGTAGTTGAATGCTGAGCAGTTATTTTTCTACTCTGAGCATCTACTGGTATAGACTCGGAAATTAATGAAACATTTGGAGACATCTTCTATAACAGATGATGTGTGTGCAATATGGCTTTGCTGTTGCTGCACATTGCACCACAGTAGGAAACACAGTGCTTCCAAAACTTGAAGAATTATTTCAGAAGATCTCGGCACGTGGAAGGCTTCCCAAAGTAACGTTCTCATCTCATAATCTCTGTACATCTCCTGCCTTTTTTTTTAGGGAAGTTTACATGAGAAGTATTTTCATTACAAATAACTCTCTGTTCCTGCTGCTTAACTCTGTTCCAGAGCCATAATGCTTTTTCTGTGATATCAAAATTGCTTCCAAAGTAAACAATTATGATGGCTAAAGCAGGAGATTGTGAATACAAATAAAAAATAAGCAGCAGACCTCAAACTCTTAGGTAACAGATATCACATTTTCATGCAAATGTACCAAGTGTTAAAGCAATCAAGGATGCTTGGAGGAGAAAAACAAACCAACCCAAACAAGTATCAATATAGATGAGAAACTTAACATGAGCCAGCAGCGTGCTCTTGCAGCTCAGAAGGCCAATGGTATCCTGGGCTCCATCAGCAGAGGGGTGGCCAGCAGGGACAGGGAGGTGATTGTTCCTCTCTCTACTCTGCCCTCGTGAGGCCCCAGCTGGAGTCCTGTGTCCAGAGCTGGGGCCCCAATACAAGAAAGATGTAGAACTGTTGGAGAGGGTTCGGAGGAGGCCACGAAGATTATTAGAGGGCTGGAGCAGCTCCCCTACGAGGAGAGGCTGAGGGAGCTGGGCTTGTTCAGCCTGGAGAAGAAAAGGCTGCGGGGGGACCTCATTGCAGCCTTCCGGACCCTGAAGGGAGCAGAGAAACAGCTTTTTAAAAGGGTAGACAATGACAGGACAAGGGGGAATGGATTAAAGCTAAAGGAAGGAATGTTTAAATTAGATGTTAGGGGGAAGTTTTTTACAGAGAGAGAATGGTGAGGTGCTGGAACAGGCTGTCCAGAGAGGGGGTGGATGCCCCATCCTTGGGGGTGTTCAATGCCAGGTTGGATGGGGGCCTGGGCAACCTTGTGTAGATCCAGGCCTGGAGCTTGGTGGCCCTGCCTGAGGCAGGGGGTTGGAACTCTGTGATCCTTGGATCCAACCCAGACCATTCTATGATTCTATGATAGTCACAGAAGGAGATACCTGGCAACATCCAATTTCTTTCATTTATATCAAAATTACAGTGTGTATCCAAAAGTTAAATCCTTTCTTGACTCTCTCTTGTGTATGGTAAGCATTATTTTGGCACAATCTGTGACATACTCCCAAAATTTACACTACAGGTATGAAGGAAATATATGACACCCCATGTCAGTTACTGGATGTATTATTGTACTGTCATAGTTATGAAAGCAATTCTTAAGCCTTCCTACTCTGCCATGCTACACTATTTTCTTGTTAAAATCAAATCTATAACCTACTTTAAATTTCACATGAATGGCCTAGAGATTAAGCATGACCTCCTGGAATCTACAGCTCTCTGTGACCCAGAAAACAAACAAAACACACACACACACACAAATCAATTATATTAAAAAGTATGAAGACAGCCTTTCCTCTTGCATAAGAATTCAGAGCGTGATAACACTAATGTTTACCTCCGTAACATGAATAAACATTAATTTTATCTGCTGTCACTGAAGGTGAACAAACAAATCTATTAAACTGAAATTAAACCTCATCCCTGTACTTTGTAGCAGAGATGACTGGGAGGCGAGACAGGGAAGAATATGTAATATATTCAAATACCAGGCACTAAATATTAAAAGAACAAGAGACCCCTTCCCAGTTATTATTTTCCAGATTTTTTTCTCATTTATCCTTTTTTTTTTCAATTTACCCTTTTTTGTCTCATTTACCTTCATTTAATAGATTCTACATTGGAACACAGATCCTCTGCTTTACATCTGTTCTATCTTCTGATTTCTTCCCCTTTTCACACCTAGGAATTTAATTCCCACCAGCAGTTCAGAAAGCACAAACTTACTAACATAATTTCATTAAATGGCAAAATAAGCAGTGAAATTCATAGGGGCTAGAATACTTTGCGTCTATGTATAAATAAAAGGCCTATTTTAAGTCATTAAAAAATTCCCCATGTAGCTTCTTAAAACCACAATTTGACTTTATGAGAAGACAAATTAAATTATTTGATTGTCATATCCCTCCATATTTAGCAGATGCTGAAGGATATTTAGTTGATGCTAAAAAATAGTTTGAAAATAAAATGTTTTACATTAGGTGAATATTTTAGTCTGTCAGGGAAGAGAGAGAAAATACAGGTATTTCACAGACATGAAAGTACACAAATTGTTGCAGACAGGAGAGTATCTACAGGGTTAAATCCCTGAAAACCATTGTGATAGTTTTGTCTCAGAAACATGAAGGGTTATTAGTTTGTATTTTCACTGCATCGATCTGCATTAACTAAAGTCATGAGGAAAGTAAGAAAAGTGTACCTTTATCCCCAGATGTACCTGCTCACATGATGTTAGGATGGTAGAAGGATGTTGATATCATCAACAACATACAGTTTGTATTATCACATGTCTTATTATTCTTTCTAAAATTTCTTGATCCTTCTTTTCTCCACTCCAATTTCCAAATAAAAACCTCCCCCTAATTGGTTTCTCTCCAGTAGTTCAAATCTGCTGAATCTCATCCAAAGCTCGTACTTCCAATGCCTTTACCTAGGACATCTGAGTCTTAAATGATATTAGTAATGTTGATACTGTTACCCTTTTGCAACTACACTGCTCAGAAAGTCCTTCTCAAATTATTTGTGAAGTTCAATCCCCTCTCACATCATGCCCCATATTTAACCAGCTATAAATTTAGCCATCCCTCTTGGCTCAGGACATATCTTTAGCTTCTGTCATTTTATCTGTCATGCCCAGCAACTTAGCCAGCTTCAGGCCAGGGCACAGCCATCTGCCTGCAGCCCTAACACTACCACAGTGGGCAAGAACACAAATCTGCTTATCCAGTTTTTCATTTGCTGTATTTCAGTGACACCTGGTATTTTCTAGACCTACACAGAGGAATACATTTCCTGATTTTAACTCTTCATAAGTAAGGACTTGGATTCCTCCCTAATGATAGAATCTCAGAATCATTTAGGTTGGAAATGATGCTTAAGATCAAGTCCAACTGTAAACCTAACACTGCCAAGCCCACCACTAAATTTTGTCCCTAAGTGCCGTGATTGGAATTCATCTTCGGGGTGGTGACTCAACCACTTCCCTGGGCAACCTGTGCCAATGCTTCATAACCCATTCAGTGAAGAAATTTTCCCAAATATCCAATCTAAATCACCACTGGCACAATATGCGACCATTTTGTCTTATCCTATCACTAGTTACTTGGGAATAGAGACCAAGCCCCACCACACTACAACCTCCTTTGAGGCAGTTGTAGAGAATGATCAGGTCTCCCTTCAGCCTTCTCCAGGCTGAACAGTCCCAGTTACCTCAGACGCTCCTTATCATACTTGTTCTCTAGACCCTTCAGCACCTACTTGCTCTCCTCTGGACATGCTCCAGCACCTTAATGTCCTCCTTGTGCTGAAGGGCCCAAAACTGAACACAGCACTTGAGGAATAGCCTCACTGAGTTCAGGGATGATCCCTGCCCTGGTCCTGCTGTCCACACCACTGCTGATACCAGACAGGATATTGTTGGCCTTCTTGGCCACCTGGGGTGTGTTCATTCATGTTCAGCCAGCTGTGGATCAACACCTGCAACTCCTTTTCCACCAGACAGCTTTCCAGCCACTCTTACCCAAGCCTGCAGCATTGCCTGGAGATGTTGTAACTGAAGGGCAGGACCCAGCAATGAGCCTTGTCGATCCTCATACAGTTGGACTCAGCCCATCGATCCATCCATCCTATCTAGATCAATCACCTGCTTCAATGTAAATAGATGTTGCATAGCTTATTGAATTAATTATCAAGTCCGAAAATAAATAGAGTATTAAGTAGCAAGCACCTTCCCTGTTTTGGGGAGAATTTAACTATTTAATGCAACTCCACGTGTCCCATCTTATGGGATGCACCCATAAGTACTGAGGGAGCTGGCCCATATTAGTGTGAGGGCACTCTTGATTGTCTTTGAAAGGTCATAGGGATTGGGAAAGGGTTCAGGGGTGTGAGGACTGGAAGAAATCAGATGTTACTCCTGTCTTCAAGAAGGGCAGGAAAGGGGATTCAGGGAGCTATAGGCTGGTCAATTTCACTGAATTCCCTAAGAAATTGAGGGACAAAATAATACACAAACTATCTCCAAACAGAAGGTGATACTGAGTAAATCAGAGTGGAGTTGTGAATGGGAATTCAGGCTTTGACAATCTAGTGGCGTTCTGTTATGAGATGACAAGGTTGGTGGATGAGGGTAGAACATGCTGTAGTAAAGGCCCGCTGGCTGTAAAGCAACTCTGTGAAGGATTTGGGATCCTGTTGGACACCAGGTTGAAAGTGCACCATGCTGTGCCCTTGCAGCAAGGAAGGGCTGTTCTATCTGGGCTGCATTAGGAGGAGAGTTGTCAGCAGGTTGGAGACCCATTGCCCCATACTCAGCACTCAAGGGACACATCTGGAGTGCTGTGTCCAGTTTTGTGCTGATCATGACAGACATGAGCGAGCTCCGGGGCTCGAAGGCCGTGGAGCCGGGCGGGGGTTTAAAGACTCGGGCGGCTCGAAGCGACCCGACAGGGCGGTCGGGCGGCGGCGGTGGCCGAAGCGCTGCGGGGTGACACGGCAGCTTCTGCCGGAAGGACCCCCGCGGCAGGCAGGCAGGCAAGGCAGCTGCCGCCGCTCCGCGCTCGACCCCCGCCCCTTCACCGCCGCCCCTCCGCGCCCGCGCCGGGCGGGTGGTCGCGCACGGCCGGGGTCGTCCCTCCTCCGTTCTCGGCGTGGAAACGGGGAGAAGCGGGAGCCGTCCCCTGGTTTAACGCCGTCCGCCGTGAAATCCCTGCCTGTGGCAGGGGAGTTGGAGTCTATGATCCTTGGGGTCCCAGACCAGTCTGTGATTCTATGATACCTGAATGATTCCAGCAAGAAGCATCTTTTATAAGAGCAGAGACAGAGAGAGCTGCCTCTGTTCAGACTCAGAAGGTTTGGAGAAATCATCCTTGTGTATAACTACCTGATGGCAGGGATTAAAGAAGACATATTTAGACTTCACTGGTATTCAGTGAATGGGCAATGGGCAAAACTGAATTAAAGGAAATTCCACTTAAAGAAAAGGTTTTGGTTTTTTTTGCTGTGTTATCAAACAGCAGCACAGGTTGCCCATGGTCTAGGGCAACCTGCTCTAGCTTTACCCTGTTTAAGAGGCAGGGTCAGACTAGGTGAACTCAAGAGATGCCATTCAAAAATTAACTATTCTGTGATTCTAGGGTGCTAAAAACATGAATGCACAATGCGTTAAATTGTAAATTAAAGTTACTCCCTGCTGCTCAGCACCCTAGGAACTGATGCTGAATGTTAGCAGTAATTGCAGAAGGATGAAGATTCCAGGTTACAGACTGGAATCTGATTGTACTCCACATGTAAGGTAGGAGTAACTAGAACTAGTTACTTCAACAACAATAGCACTTCAAACACTTCAAACTGCTGCAAGCTTTTGATCCAGTAGATAATATTTCCACTTCAACCATCAGACATCCATGAAGCAATATATAGCATAAATAGGATTTAGTTCACTCCTGAAATAGTCACGATATTATCATATCTCTAGCTTGAGATTAACTACATATTCTATTGACTGCTTCAATTTTTCATAAAATATCTTCAATTTAGGAGAGACATTTCTGGCAAAGGAGTTGTCATGAGCTACATTTTTGAGATAGTGATGAGAAATCTTCAACACTTTGACTCAGTTCTTTTCCTAAAGGTAACCATGGTGGGGGAAAGATGGCTCAATAAGAATGTCAGAGGCTGTGTTCTCCTGGAGGCCTGTCTGAATGCTGACAAAGCCCTTTTCCAATTTCCTTTAAAATGGATTTGGGAAACGTTTATTAGTTCTTCCTGAAGTGCTTGTAATTACTTTTTCTTTGCTGTTCAGTGTATGCCTGTAGGCTGTTTTGCACACACTCTTGCCATTCTGTGCAATATGCTTTGACAGTAGATATTAAGTCTCCAATATATTAAAAACAAAAAAAAGTTTAGATTCACTTTGTGATCCTTATCCATGCAAAGTTGCTTCAGATAATTTTTAGAATTCCTTCAGATCAACTACTACAAAAGCAGTAACTGATGTTCAGTGTTAATATGGCTTTATTTACTTTGCTTCTAATTATAATTTTGCTTATACCACACTACATAGTGTTTAAGGTCTAGGTTCTGGTAGCCTTAAATTATGTGGAATAGCTCTTTAGGCAAAAAAAAAAAAATCACTCTTACTTCATTAGTGCTGGCTGGTTCTCATAGAGCATTTCTACAATGACTTTGATCAGGAGAGTACTTTTGATGTAAGTCTTCATCATCATGCCTACTTAACAATTCAGTTCATGTTTTATAAGTCTGGAGCATTTTTTTTAGGAAAAAATCTAAACCAGAGAACAGTCTCTAGGAGTGGCGCTAGGGCACTCCGGGCACGAATGGGCATTCAGTCCACAGCATCATATTAGAACCAGTCTACACCCAAATCCTCAAAATTCTGAGTGCTTATCAATAATTTGCACTGCTTTTCCATACAGATCTGTTCCCAGCTTACAGTACTATTTTGTTAGATAGGCATAATCATATATCTGAACCAGGTATTTCCATGGTGTTTCACACCAGCTAGAAATAAAACTACATCTGAAGATTTACGTGGGGGGAAACTCCATCTGCCATTCAAAGATTTTACCAGTATTTTTCCAGTATCTGTGTTAAAGTAATAGTTAGCAGCTAAATTTCAGGAATGATGTCTTGTGATTTTATTTACTTCACTGATGATTTGGGCAGGTTCCATTTCTTTCTATGCCTACAGAAAAATCTTTTGAGGAAGAAAGATTGTTTGTTAAAATTAATCAATTTCATTCAAAATATTAATTCATTTTACTATTCTAGGTCAGGTTCTGATCTGCATTGGGACCATAACAACGAACTCTGAAAACAAGTACACTATCATCAAGATTTATTTAGAAAGAAGGCATTGCAAGAAATTTTCAAGTTAAAGTCCTGGGGTCTGTTAAATTTTCCCTCAGCAAATCAAACTATTTTCTAGAGGATAATTTAACCAACATAGTATATTAGCTATTTATAGCTGTCATTCACATATTTACCATATATTATCTTTGTGAAATGGCACATGTAATTACAGAGCAGATAAAGAAGCTGTCTTTGTTTCAGGTATCTACAGAGATAGGTTATCTGAGTATAACCCAGTCCAGTTCAGCTTGAAGTAAGATTATTTGTTTAGGAGGTTAGTAAACCAGGGGATATTTATTCTCTTTGCAACTCTGAAACTAAAAATTAGCATAAATGGAAAAAGTAGTTTTCTGAAATCAAAACCGCTTGAAATTTACTATTTTATTATTTTGGATCAGTTTAAATAGGACAACAAAATGTTTAAAATACTAGTGTAAGGAGTACAAAATATGCGTAGTCAAAAAACACAGCTTCAATTCTTCTTGACCACTTTAAAAAGGAAAAAAAAAACCCAAAAAAAACATGCATTGCTGAAAGTTATAAAACGTTGTGATATTTTCATTTTCTACTCAACAATAACTTTGAGTTATCTTCTGAAATGACACTTGAAAGCGCAGCACTGATAATGCTTCAGAAATGATGCTTTCCCAGAATTCTTAAACTGGAAATAAAACCAAAAAGTACCACAGCAGAAATCAGTTATTACCTGTTTTTAAACATATTTCTCTATCTTGAGTTAACTCTTCAAGATCAGGAATAGAATTAAATGGTCCAATTTTTCTATATCTTTTAATTTATTTTCTCCCTGCACCTATTATTTGCCACCTTCTCATCTGTTTACCTGTCCTTATCCAATTACTCAGGCAGTTTGGCAACATGCAGCTAAGGCAAGTTAGCAATGGATTGTTTTAGTTGTAAGACTGTAGAATATATATGATAAGGGAGACTAAAATGAAAAAAAAAAAGTCGTGCCTCAGAGAACCAAGTTTATTTTCTCCTATTAAGGTGATCCCAGCAAAAGCACTGGAAGTACAGTTTACAAACAGGATCAGAAAGACCAGCTGTTCCCTGGTTTGCCATTTTGTTTTTAACTTATTTTTGCAGATGTCAGCCTAAGTACTTTTGTGAAGAAAAGCCATTCTTTTCCATAAAGCAGGCCTTTTAACAAGGCAATTTCAGTCTCACCTAAAATCATCCATAAAAATTTTGAAAAGACCTCAGTTATTGGGAGTTTATCTGTTTACTTGGCTGTAGTGGTCTAAAAATCACTAAGCCATTAACTGTTCCCCATGGAAGGGTCTTGCAACATAGCACTTTGAATTCTGGACTATTTTTAAAATAAAACTGTTATTTTGAATTCCTTTTCAAAGTAAAGAAATGCACTAGTTCAAGTGTAACTCAAACACTTGCCCTGCCTATGGCAGAGGGGTTGGAACTCTATGATCCTTGGGGTCCCTTCCAACTCAGACCATTCTGTGATTACCCCCTAATGTTGCCTAGTAATAATTAAAGAAAGCATTCTCTAGGATGAAAATGTCAAATGACTAGTTTATTGTTCAATAATCCTGAGGTGATTTTTGAAAGTTTAGGAAATTGAGGAAGATTTTTTATGCATTAAAATCAGTAATTTTCAGTATATCAGAAGACATTAAAAGGAAATGGTATTCATCATCTCCTTTTACTGTCTTTATTCTCCATTTGAATTATTTAAAAAAAATTTATCTAATAAAGCTCCATTTCATTAAGATTTTCCAAACTGATTTGTATTATTTCCCAATTGTAACATGAGACAAATTATAAACAGGATGGTATGTCTTAATCATGACACCATTCTAGCAGAGTCATGGCATATTACATGAATTTAGAGTCTTCCATAAGAATGTATTGACATCAAACTGTAATTGTCTGCAAGAGGAACAATAGCAGAATAAATCCTAATTCCAATATTGGTAGAAGACACAGCGCAGACTTCAATTTTATTGAACTCACCATCCCTTTTGCCTCATAAGAAAATTTGTATAACCATTTGGGATCTATCTAGATCAATCCTCTGCCTCTCAGATTCAGGACAGGAGCTCTGACTTAGCAGAATGTTGGTATGCTTATTACCAAGTACTTATCAAGGGGTGTCCTAAAATTTCCTGAGGACATGAAAGCAGCTAAGTTACCAGCAGGAAAAGAGGGACAAGAGACCTTTGTTCTTAATTTCCCATTTCAAATAAGTCTGACAAAAGATGTTAATCAAAAATTAAAATAATTTTTTAAAAAAAGTTGTGGGAAAAAAAAAAGAAAATTAGATTTGTCAAGGAATTTAAACTGAGAAAAAAGTCTGAACAAGTAAACTGAATCAGTTGGCCAGTCTTTCCAAAGTCTTCTAACTTGAATTTGCTGTGAATTTTGATCATGGTGCTTCATTAGCCATGTTTCCCTTTTCCCAATATATCTAGAATTTTGAATGAGCCAGCTGATACTGTCACAAAATGAATATACAGAAAACTGGAAAAAGCAGAAAAATTAACCAGTTCTACTCCTTTAAGAGGTTATCAAAATATATTCTCTAAAAGTCACATAACACTTTATGGCTAGTCTGTGCCAGGCATAAAGATGTAGAAGATCAATAAGATAATTTTTGGTGTTGTTTTCTTGGTAGGAGTCAGAAGTAAGGATTGTTATAAAAAACAATTTCTGAGCTCAGAATGGCTAAAGGAAGTTTCTTAGCACAAAAGGCAAATGCTCTATCTAGTAATTGTGCATTACTTGTCCTGTCACAAGGAAGAGAATTTCTAATGGAATTTCTGAAGCACGCAAGTAGAACATGGATAGTTTCCTAATGCTTGTTTTCCCCCATGCAATCAGATTTTGAGCTCACATTAGATCTCTCACAAAAAAAAAATAAAAATCCATGATTTAAAAAACCCCCAAACACTATATGCAAAGAGACTGTTAAAAATCAATAGAGAGTCCTTAGCATAGGGAAAGGAAAATGATACTGGAAAAAAATACGCTCTGCTCAGAGAGGTCATTTAAAATAATATGGCATGCAGTTATTTTTAATGAAGTTTAAAAGCATAAATGAGACTTAGCATTACAGAGAATAAAAAATTAACACTATACTAAGTCATGTATTTTCTTTAACTTTTGGAATAAAATTCTTCCAAATGTCAGTAGCATCATTAGCATTTAAAATATAGGTCAGCTTTTCCACTGATGGCAAATGAGAATCTAACTGGTTCCTGCCAGTTTTAAAATACACAATGTATTTAAAATTTTCAGGTTTTTTTTAAAGAAAAATTCTAAATTAATTTAACTTAAAAATATTACAGGTAGTTTAAAAATAATGATATAGATTAAATTATTAAAATATAAACCAATCAGTTCCAAATGAACATCAATTCTTGCCTTTGTCCAATAATTAAAATAGAGACTCAGCTTCATCTCAGCTGGTTTCAAATCTGAGGCTTTTTTTCCTATTTATTTTAACGAAAACAGAACTGCTATTTCCAAGATATTTAAAAATCATTTTCTTTTCAGTCTGTCAGCCTTTGGAGGAATTAAATGCCTCTGTATTTTAAGTACTCCCTCATGCTGCAACCGACTGGCATTACATGCAGCTTTTTTAGAATAACCTTTGTGAAGAATTACCTTGCCTTCTACTCAAGAGTTTTGATGACCAATCCCCAGGTCACTTATAGGAAGATTGTGTGATTATTCCCTTACAATCACAATTTCAAGTTTACTTGTCTCCTTTTACTAGAGAACTGGTTCAGCTGCAACTTTTCCTATGGCACTGTGTTCAAATTTCATTTTTCTGTGCTTATTTTCTCTCCACAAGAAGCACAGGACACTGCCTTTCTTCTGCTCCTGCCCCTTACTCCAAAGAGGAAACTGAGTATGAATCTGTAAACAGGGCCAAGATGTGGGAAAACCCTGATCCTTGGTTCATCTCTAAATGGCAATTCATGTACCTGAACAATGTAAATACAAACAGGGCATTGCAAAAGGTTATCTTTAAGTAAAACATACTTGCAGCAGTCCAGTGTGTTGTGTTTTCTAAGCTATTCTCAGTTTAGTTATACATTATCATATTATTGAGGGGAAATCAGGCAATCTATGCATCATGTAAAGCAAATGAGACTAGTGAACTAAAAAGTCCCATGAATCCTTAAAATCCTACACACTGCTGGCATAGATGGAACCTATTTTCATTGCAACTGGGAAAAGTACTTGAACTCAGACTTCAGTTTAACTGGAAAGCCATCGGGAATTGAGGGCAATAACCACTGATAGTTTTGTCTGCTGTTAATACTACCATTCTCATTTATTGTAATACATTATTTACACAGGTATTTACTCAATAAAAACGAATCCCACAACAAAACCCACAAACCCCATATTTTCCCAGTTCCTCGCTTTAGATAGTATCTATGTTACCAAACACACCTGTTTCTCATTGTCTTTTGTTTCTATTTCATATGCATAATTTCAACTCAGATCCTAAGAGGCATACATAAACTGGAACACATGAAGTTCCATCTGAATAGGAGGAAAAACTTACTCACTTTGAGGGTGCCTGAGGCCTGGGACAGGCTGCCCAGAGAGGTTGTGAAGTCTCCTTTTCTAGAGAGATTCAAAACCTGCCTGGGTGTTGTCCTGTGCAACCTGTTTGAAGTGATCCTGCTTTAGCAAGGGGGTTGGAATTAGATGATGTCCAGAGGTTCCTTAAAACTGCTACCATTCTGTGATATATTCTACCAAGCAGGTCCCTGAAGAGGCCAAAGTTACTCTCCTGACGACCAGAGCAGTCAGCTTGCTGTGCACCTTCCTTCCTGCCCTGAGGATTTTGAAGTCCACTATTCTACCATCACTGCAGCCAAGGCTGCCCTTGAACTTCCCATTGCTTGTTCTCATCAACCCCTCCTTGTTGGTGAGAACAAAGTCCAACATAGCACCTCTCCTCATTCACTCCTCTATGACTTGTAGAAGGAAGCCACCATCAATGCATTCCAGGAACCTCCTGGATCGCTTGTGCCTTCCAGCATAAATTGGGGTTGTAATATGTGAGACTGCTCCGATCTGTCTGTAGAGGACCTCATTCACTTGGTCTTCCTGGTCCTTTTGAAGACCTCCACTCTAGACTCCCCTGTCCCTGCCCTCCCTTTAGTCCTGACTTAGAAGTTGTTGGTCAGTTCCTCACCCATCCCCAGATGGAGGTCTATGCTCTCCACCTGGTCATTGGCAGAAAACCATACCCCCTGCTCATCTCCCCTTCCTGTCCTTCCTAAAGAGCCTGTATCCTTTCATCCAAACACCTAAGTCACATCCCTGTGATGCCAGTAAGATCACAGCCCTGTAGGTGCACACACCTCTTTTAAGTCCTCTTGTTCATTCTCCATGCTATGAGTGTTTGCATAGAGGCATATCAGTTGAACCCCTGATGAAGGTGATGCTCTGGCTGCAGTGGATGGAATTCCTTTGTGCTGTACGTCAGGTGCTCTCTGACTCACCTGTGATCCTTCTCCTGGATCTGGGCTTCTACTGTAGGCAGGGGCATCAAACTGTTAGAAGTGGGATGGATTTAGGTTTCCATGTTTTAGTAACTTTAGTTTAAGGCACTTTTCACCAGCTTGGCAAGGTTATGACCCAAGATGTTCTTCCACTTCTCTGACAGATGGACCCCCTCAGACCCCAGGAGACCAGGATGCTCAAAACAGATGGAGAAAAAAAGAAAGAGGGAACATGGTAATGCTCAAGTACATAAAGTTTCTCCAAAAAAAAGGAGAAAAACAGTTTATTCTGAATATAGAAATAAATATTAATTAGGCTAAATTGCTGGCATCTTTAGAGCTCTCTCTACTGATGTTTGAAGTTGGACTGATGTTCACTATGTATGTTACAGTCAATCCTGGACAAAAATGAGATTGTCTTTTGCAGCCCTTTCTAGCCTGGTACCTGTGCCTCAGTTTCAGTTCCCTCATTACTTTCACACAGAAGTTTAACTAAAAAATTGCATTCTGAATGCCTTTAATGTGACAGTTCAGCCAATGGGAGAGCCACAGCAGACAGAAAATTGCATTTTTTTGAAGATTATTAGAGCATTGATCCTTCTACTGGAAAGAAAAATTCTATATCCACTTAGAAGTAACTCAGAGTAAAAGTCTAGTGATACATTATCTAGACCTAATGGTCTTTTAAGTAAAAACATGGATTCTCACTCTGTCTCCATTCCAAATCATAATTTTTAAATACCAGCCTATCACTTAATATCAAGCCAGCTGAACATATTGAATTACAGATATTTTCAACCTTGTAACTCACAGGGTCCAAATCTCTGTTTTTCAGCACTAAGAAGTCACAAATTCAGGATAAAGCAGTGTAATTACCTGCACCAACCCTGGCAGTGATGGCAGCATCCATTCTACAGATTCACAGATTTACAGAATGGCAGATACTGGAAGTGATCACTGGAGACCATCTAGTGCAACCCCCTGCCAAAGCAGGATCACCTCAAGCAGGTTGCACAGGATCACGTCCATGCAGGTTTGGGATCTCTCCTTCTCTGGAGAGGTTGAGAAAGGATCCCAAAGAAGGAGAGAATCCATCATTCTCTGGATCTATCCAGAGAGGGAGAGATCCCAACCTCTCTGGGCAGCCTGTCCCAGGGCTCAGGCACCCTCAAAGTGAATATATTCCTCATACAGTGTTCCAGTTTTTTCTAGTTGCTCTTTGTCCTGTCACTGGGCACCACTGAAAAGAGTCTGTCCTCTTCCTCCAGGCATCCACTATTTAGACATTGATCAGTGTTGATGAGATGCCCTCTCAGTCTTCTCCAGGAGAAACAGCCCCAGCTCTCCCAGTCTTTCCTCACCAGAGATTCTCCAGGTCCCTCATCATCCTTGTGCCCTCTGCTGGACTCTCTCCAGTAGCTCCTTTTCTATCCTGAACTGGGTAGCCCAGCACTGGACACACAACTCCAGCTGTGGCCTCAGCATGGCAGAGCAGACGGGGAGAACTTCCATCAACCTGCTGGCCATGCTCTTTTCAACACCCCCAGGTCCTATTAGCCACTTGGCCACGAGGGCACAGTGCTGGTCATGGAGAGCTTGTTATCCTTCAGCACTCCCAGGTCCTCCCCAGCTCTGCTTCCCAGCAGGTCACCCCGACCTGTGATGGTGCTGGGGGTTATTCCTTCCTGGGGCAGGACCCTGCACTTGCCCTTGTTGAAATTCATTTGGTTTCTCTCCACCCAGCTCTCCAGCCTGCCCAGGTCTCGCTGAATGGCAGCTCAGCCTTCTGGCGTGTCGGCCAGTCCTCCCATTTTTATAGAGTTTTCATTAAATTTGCTGGGAGTATGCTCTGTCCCCTCATGCAGGTCAGTGAGGAATATGTTTGAAGTTGTGAAACGTGTGTGTTGCAGTGTTTACCAGGACTTCTGCAACAGTATTTCAAATGAGCAATAGAAAGCATTTATTTTTTTAATTCTGCAAATATTTTTTCTTGCTCATTACACTCTTTCTTAATTTATCATAGAGTTTATAGAGTCTAATTACTACTTTGACAGCTTTTGTCACGTTGTAACAGCCATAATAAAGCATTATCAAAGCATAAACTGTCTGTTTTCTTATTTCATTCTATGCAAACATTATCCATAACAACATTTCCTTTAATAATTTGATTTCTCACAGTGTTTCAGAGTTCAGGTGTAAGGACAAAGAATCTTAGCAGGAGGGCTGCATGGTCTTCATTACTTTCACCCTATCAGCAGCATGCTGCTCACCAGGGACCAGGGAACTGGTCTGGCTGGCTGTCACTTTGGAATCCAAGTTTCATACATAACCATGCTTTAAAACTAAAGTGCTAATTGCCAAATGTTTAAAGCATAATGAGATTCAGCTCCCTTTGATTTTCAAAGTCAAATTTGTTTTTTCCCCATATCTTTGTGCTACTTTAATTTAAATTAGCTGGTTTTGTTGGCTAAGCAAAATTCAGAACTAAACAGGGTTTTGGGTTTTTTAAAAAATTCCCAAATCTGAATAAAAACTTGTTTTTAATATATATATGATACACATGGGACTAAATTTGAGCCATCTGTCCTAGTGTTTCAGAGATTGACATCTGTGTTATGAAAACAGATTCTACCTTAACTGTAAAGAACCTGGAATGGAAAGCAGCCTAGAAGTTTTCAATACAGAGACTTTTATATAGTAGGACATAGAGGAAAGCTGCCAGATGTTTAGGTATGCTTGGGACAGGCCATAAAATTAGCAGGTGCTAGGAATGGAGTGAAAAGCCAAGAAAAAGAAATTAATTCTGAACCATTTTATTCCCAGAGGCACCTGCAGTTAAACAAAAGGTTGAACTACCATCAATCCAAGCAAAAGCAGAGTTGTAACTCATTCAGCTTATTTAATAATACTTGCTGTGGAAACAAAAAGCTTGGGGGGAAATATTCAAGAGTAGAATACTTGCAGAGGAATGCTTAGCTGTAGGAGGCCAGTTATAAGCTGGAAAAATTTGTGGTGATTTTCCATCATTCTCTTTTTTGAAGGGTTCTACAAATCCCTTCTAGAGAACTTTATACTAAGGCTTTGTTTTCTAAGAACAATTTAACATCTGGGATCATTCTGTCTGAGGAAGTTATGATCTAAACAACTTCTCAGAGGAGGTATACACAGTGGTCACCACTAACTCTCAAGTTATCTAGTCAAAAAGCTTTTAATTTTGAAATACTTGAGTTACCAAGGAAAACTTTTAAAATATAATTAATCTATTGGGTCATATATTATTATCCAGTATCAGACAAATCTGTGGCCAAATACTGACAATGACCTCCCTGGAATACATCTGCTTGTACTGGGCTGGCTTCATACAGGCTCACATGGTGCTGTGGTTTAGATTTGTGACCAAAACAGTGCCAGTAGCACAGTAATGTTTTAACTATTGCTCAACAGTGTTTGCACGGCATCAAAGCCTTCTCAGTTTCTCACTCTATCTGGGGTGCACACGAGGTTGGGAGGGGAAGCAGTAGGGCAGATGACCGGGCAAAACTAAAATATATTCACAGATTTACAGAATTATTCCCTATATTCCATACTGCTGCGATTGAGACGGGACACAGCTTGATGCAAGCTAACGTCGTTTTATTGTAACAAATCACAAGTTTATATACTTTTGCAAAGCCCACGTGGGCCTTAGTTTCATTGGAGTGCAGAAGCCATTCTTACATTTACCATTTGCTGATTGGTTCAAAAACACGAACATTATTAGAAAAAGCAACTTAGGCCTAATCACACAACCTTTACACACATTCTGTTTTTGTTTCTTAAAGCATGTTTCGTTCTCCCCTTCAAGGCTGACCTGGTCCTGTTATGCACTTCTGGTGTCAAGATGTCTAGTTGCCCAACATTCTTTCGTCCCTTATCAACCAGCTCTTCTTTGTTATTTTAACTCTCCCAAGGTTTGTGCCCAACAAACCAGCACGTCTGCCTCCAACAGACGCAGAGTGCTAGAATTTCTGCTTGACCCTTTCAGGCCCTGTGCCACACCATACCATGTAACATCATGCTCAGAAATGAAATGTAGAAGAAGGGAGTTAGGGGGATTAGCCATGTTTTGCTCAGGAACTGGCTGGGTATCAGTCTGCCTGTGGAAGATGGAGACTGTCTTTCTATCTTTTGTTTCTTTCTTTTTTTTTTTGGTTCTCTGTTCTTCTCCTTCAGTTTTTTTTGTTGTTGTTGTTGTTGTTTGGTTTTGTTTTTTAATCTCAAGTCATGCACTTTCTTTGTTTTCTTCTTTCCCCCATCCCAGCAGGGCTGGGGAAGGGAAGTGAGCAAGTATCTGTGTGGTGTCTGCTGGAGTTAACCCACAACACTGCTCCATGTCTCAGTAAAATAACAGTCATCACACACAAAACAGAGTTGAAGAGCAGCCTGTCTCTCAAGTCTTTTAGTCCACCATCAACTGCCAGCCCCCAGAAAAAAAGTAAAATATTTGAATTTATTATAAACATAGAGAAGATAGTCTTCCAATGTTCATTATGGATTAGCCATTTTATAGCTAAATCTATAAGAATGTGATACATTTCTTTACAGTATTCTAGCAAGGAACTGTCTGACATAAGAGTCATAATAGACCTTCCCTTAAATTTCCTTTAAGTGGGGTTGCCAAATAAAATTTATTTCTTCCTTCTTCACATCTGGTTTGTCATAGAATCACAAACTGGTTTGGATTGGAAAGGACCTCAAAGATCATCTAGTTCTAACCCCCTGCTGTGCCCCAAGCCCCATCCAACCTGGCCTTGAACCCTGCCAAGGACCCGGGGTCAGCCCCAGCTTCTTTTGGACACCTTGTGCCGAGGCCTAGCCACCCACCGGGGGAAGGATTTCTGCCTCATATCTCCTCTCCATTTCCCCTCTTTTAGTTTAAACCCACTGCCCCTTGTCCTATCACTACACTCCCTGATAAACAGTCCCTCTCCAGCTTTCCTGTAGGTCCCCTTCAGTTTCCAGAATACTGATATAAGCTGTCCCTGGAGCCTTCTTGAGACAGAACTGCCCCAATTCTTTCAGCCTGTCCCCACAGCAGAGGTGCTCCAGCACTCTGAGCACCTCTGTGGCCTCCTCTAGACTCACTCCAACAGTGACACTCTCTATCTTTCTTGTCCTGGGGCCTCCAGAGCTGGACTGAGTGCCCTAGTTGAGGTGTTATGAAAACGGAGCAGAGGGGAAGAATCACCTCCCTTGACCCGCTCATCTGCTGCTTTTGATGCAACTATATTGAATACAGAAGTTACTCAGTGCTTTGAAAGAAAGTAATTGGGTCTTAATTAAGTACAGGTAATTTATCTGTCTATCTTAAAGTTCTGCATACACCTAGAAGCACAGACTCTAATAAAGTATCTAAATATCTGATCAGTCAACTACACATACAAGCCCTGTTTTCAGTACCCTTTACCACAAAGCAGGACAAAAAGTCCCAAAGAAAGAAAGAAAGATGAGATCAAGGATATAAATATTTAATTTATGAACAGCCAAAGTAATACCTAAGAAATAACCTCCTAGAAGTAATTAGGACATTGCTTTTAATAACAAGGAGTAAGGACAACAGTAAATTTGCCTTATCTGTTAAAATATGGTCCATTGTAAACCCATCAATGGATTTAATCAGACAATGAGATGCTCTGTAAAGTCTCCTGTGTTCTGCTCTGTCTTGTTAAAGCACGTTTCAGTAATTGTTTTCACTGCCCTTTGTACCTACTAAATGAATGATGAATACTTATTAAAAGTATGGCTCAGTAGGATTATTTATGTGACATATTTCATAAAAAACATGTTTAATTAAAAATCAGCAATGCAATTATGAACATCATAAAGGAAATAATAAAAGCGATATTAAACAGTTAATTGGGTGTTTTTTTCTCTTAGAAATGAAGTCAAGGTACTACATTTGCATACATTAAATCCTTCACTGAGGTATTTCACTTACTTATGTTGGAATTAGCAAAAATATTAATGGAAATGTGTGAGAAAGGCAGCTTTCACTGCACTTAACTTCTGTAAATTAAAAATATTGAACTCAAATGAACAGATCCAGTCTTCTACTCCCTCTCTTTCTCACAGTTTCACAGAAAAGCCTGACATTTCCAGAAAGTCAATCCGTCCTTGCCCATCCATGTTTCAGCCTCCTCCAGGAAAAGCTGCCCAAACATCAAGTACCAGAATCCCACGACCACGCTGGGCCATGTCATCTGACAGCTGCCTGCACTGCTGGACATGGCAGCCCTGCCACCATTCTGGTTGTTGGAGTTTAGCGTGGCTGGGTTCTGGTGCAGGAGGGGGTCTGCTGGGGTGACTTCTGCAAGGAGCAGCCAGGAGCTCTCTGCAGGCCCCACAGAGCAAACACCAGCCAACTTAAGGCCAGAATTGCTGCTGACCAAGGTTGAGCCCATCAGCGATGGTCACAGCACCTCTGGGAATCACAGTGAGGAGAAAAAAAGCACAAGCGGCTGCTTTTTGCCACCAGAGAAGGGAGTGAGGAGATGTAAGAAGCTGTGCAGGGACCAAGGCCAGACAAGGGGGGGAGGGGTTGCCAGAGAAAGATGCCTCTGCAGCCCCTGGAGAAACCCATGGTGGAGTGGGTGTCCCCCCACAGCCCATGGAAAAGACCGAGACCCCACCTGCAGCCTGCGGAGAGGCCCCACACTGGAGCAGGGGGAGACATACAGGAGATGCTGTTACCTGGATTGGAGCAAGCCCCTGCCAGCACTTGTAATTTCACTCTAATTTGGATTTCTTCTCTTCTGTCTGACCTTTCCATATAGTGTGTAACATACACTAAGATGTGGCTTTTGAAGTGTTAGAAAAAAATAATTTTTTACTTTCCGTGTTTATTTCTTTACAGGGAAATCAGTCATCATCTATCCTATGAATGAAAAGCATCACATGATCAATATTTCTCAGACTAACTGCCCTCTAATACAAATTTAAATCAAGAAGTAATAATAAATGTATTTCAAAATTAAAAGGTTTGCACAAATGCAACATAATTGGTGAAGCAATAGTTTTACTGTATTGTGTTTTCTAACCACAAAACAATACAACTCATTAGGTGGTTTGAGCTCCCCAACTCCCCTACTTCCAGTTATCATCAGTACTAGAATACCAGGTTGTATGCAATTACATTTTTTAAACTTCACTTACATTATACTCTCGGTTTCTTGTCCCATCATAATGATACTGTAACCTAAATATAAAAATCAAAAACTAAAAAAAAATACCCTAAACCCTATTTTTCTTATCAAGTTAAACATTCATCATAAAGACACACCAATTCAAGTATTTATTCAAAGCTGATAAGCCGCATAAATTTTTGAAGAGCCATTTTCTGCACCAGTTAGCAGCAACGACTCTCTGTCAATGCAACAGTGGTACTGCTTACACAAAAATACACACTAATCATCAGAACAAAGAACTGATTTCTATAGCTAAATATGCAAACAAGAATTTGCAGACCTGTATGCACCAAAGCTGCCTTCAGAATCAAAGTTTTCAGTGCTATGGATATTCTACATCACATTTCCACTCTGCCCCAAGCACTGGCAGTGAAAATGCACCAGGCTCAGCCCTGCAGCAGACAGCAGAAGGCAACACACTGCATTGGCCTGTCTGCGGCTACTGCAACCCAAGTCACAAGGGTGCTTATTAGGAATAAGATCTTAAAGCTACTGAAATGATGTTGTTAGCTGAAAATAGCCTCGGTCAGGTAATGATAGTGTTTCCTCATATAGTAGTTTCTCTTTGCTTCCCACTAATAGGGATGTGGATTCAAGCCAGTACAAATAACTGGTAGTGCTTGAGGAGGAAGTTGCAATTAAATATGCATATATATATCATCCACAGATCACTGTGATGGCAGTATCTAGATTTACCAGGCCAGTCTTGATCTTAAAAAAACCCCCACAAAGCCCATGCAAAAAACCCAAAAAGTACAACCACAAACAAGCTATATTAACTTCATTCATTAGACATGGACTTTGTGCTAAATGTCTAGTTCTTAATGGTCATCTCTACAACCACAACCATGCCCATTTTGACACATATTTTAACTTAGTCATGTGTATGCTGTATGATTAGCACTTATGTCTATGGTCTGTGTGGGTCTTAGGTGTGGCCACTAAAGTGATCAGAGAAATGGGTTGTCTTTCTACTCCAACCTTCTTTGTGATTGATTTTCTGTGCTGTTTTTCCCTCTCTCAAAAGGGGATCTTGCCTGCTGTTAATACTGTTTACCTTGGGTTTGGTTGTGTCAGTCATCCTCACACATCTGGCATGATGCTCTGCCAGGCCTGATACTTACCTTGTTCCTTATCCTTTATCTTACATCTTTTTGTCCTTCAGATGCAACTGCTCTTATCTTTTGTTTGCCCCTTTGGAGTCAAATTGCTTACATAGTCACGTAAAAATGTCATGCATTGTGGATATGCCATCACAGTATCACCTGATACTTGCATGCTATTGCACTATTTTACTAAGCTTATATTTGTGTTGGAGGCAACCTAACACTGCTTAATCCTTGTTACTGTACTTGGATTCACAGGATTGCAGAGTTGGAAGGGACCTCGAGAGATCATTGGGTCCAACCCCCTGCCAAAGCAGGGTCCCTAGGACAGGTCGCACAGGGAGGCATCCAGACGGGGCTGGAATATCTCCAGAGAAGGAGCCTCCACACCCCCCTGGGCAGCCTGTCCCAGGGCTCCCTCACCCTCACTGGGAAGAAGTTCTTCTGCAGATTGGTGTGGAACTTCCTGTGCTCCAACTTGAGGCCATCGCCCCTTGTCCTGTCCCCACAGACACTGAGAAGAGGCTGGCCATTTCCCCCTGTGTCCCACCCTTCAGATATTGATAACCATTGATCAGATCCCCTCTCAGGCTTCTTTTCTCAAAGCTAAACAGCCCCAGGTCACTCAGTCTTTCCTTGTAGGGGAGATACTCCAGGCCCTTAATCATCTTTGTAGCCTCCACTGGACTCTTTCCAGGAAATTCCTGTCTTTTTTTGTACCTGGGAGCCCAGAACTGGACTCAGTACTTCAGCTGAGGCCTGACCAGGGCAGAGTAGAGGGGGTTTATAGGTGTCACAGAGTTTATAGGTGTCACAGGCTTCTGCCTTAACTGCAGAAAGTGATGGAGGAACAACAGAAGAACTGAGATGTTCTTGTAGGTGTGAATTGTGGAGAGGTCATGCACCTGCTTTTCTGGGATCAGTTCAGTAAAAATGTACAAGCTGAAGGCATTTTTTGATGATTTTGGGTCATTAGAAGTAATTGAATTTAACTTCTCACTCACTCTGCATAGGAAGTATCAAAGATGGCTCCTGTCCCTTTTTAAAGTATTTTACAGAAAGCCCTACATGAGTAACCAAAGCATGGCTTAGCTCTCTTTAAGTCTCTTATGCTAGCATCTCCTACACATGAGAGTAAAGATTCAGCTCTTGTTCACAGGAGAAGATACAGGAGTTCTTGTTCTTCCTCCATGCGCAGAATATATATAGAATCTGAGCATCTTGTATCCATATATTAATTGGTGAACCCAAAACTTGCACCTGGAGCCTTGGGGAAGGACATCTTATTTTTCATATTAATGGTTGATTACATGGCATGCCATTGCTGCCAGGGCAATGTCAGTCATGCCTTCCTTAGTGCTGTGGAATCACCAGGCAGAATACCCTGGCACCCCACTTTTGCTGTTACAGCTATCACTAATGAAAGGAGGACTTACCTCATTAATAGCAGGCTTCCAATGCAGGCTCTCTTTCTGTTTTATTTGTTTATGGCACAAAAAAAGGAAGGGAGGGGAAGAAGATGAAGGAAAGGCTGCTTCAGAGTGACACATTTTGGCTATGTTGATATTCTCTAAGTCTTTAAAACACTTCATAGAATTTTAATTAGCAACAGAAAAAAAAAAAAAGATGAGTTTTGCACTTCTTTACAGTATTAAAAGACTTTTAATTGGTGGAAAGACACTGGGATCCAGAAAAATAACAGAGTAGCACTGGTAACAGCTTGCTTTTTCTCTGGCACTTCCAGTGTTTAAACGCAATAGCTGTGTGAGTCATCAAAAGCCTATAATATCGGTTTCCTTGCTGTGGTTATGAGATATTGGATATTGGATAGGGCCTGAAAATTGGAAAGAAGAAATTTTACACATTGTTTAAATTGGATGAAATAAACCTATTGGATAGCATTTGCAGAGTGATGGTTCTATTAAAAAAAAAACCAAACAAACCAAACAAAAAAAAGCTATGCCAAAACTAATATTTTTAGCATGTCAGCTCAAATATTTTGGGTATTTAAAAATCTTTTGCAATGTTGCTAAAGACAAAAAAACTCCACTTTTATTGTGATTATTATTGGAGTGTCCTTGTAGTGTAGCTTAATTTAACTGAGTTGCAGTCAGTGATAAGCAAACTTCCTTGTTCAAGGGTGGAAGAGAACTCACAGAGAGGGTTTTTTTAATTTGTTTTCATTACTGATTGTATCCAACTCTATTTGAACAGTTAATAAAAGAAAGTTCATAAAGTCTTCCTTTGCCTTTGAACGAGAGTCTATTCTTTGATTCCTGTATTCAGTGGAGCCATATCCACTACTGTGGTTTGAGAGACCAAGGGTTTCAAAAAATCATTTTCACACCAGAGTACAAATGCAGAGATTTTACAGACACAGAGTACTAGTAATGTCATGTTCTATAACACCATGAAAGGGCCAAAATGACTTCTTCTCTATTACAAAAGTCTTTCCTGGAGAGAAGACTCTCAGATTCTTTTCCAGACTGTGGTACCTTCTTTTACATGCAAGCTCAACTCTAACTAACATTATATTGTTAGTAGAATAGTACTTGTGAAAAGAGAAAGATTCAGTACAAACATTTGTGGGTGGATGAAACAAGGAAGATACTTCAAGCTATCTTAGGCTCAAATGAAGGGAAAAAAATTAGAAAGTGAAAGATAAAACACAGAGAACGTGAGAAGCTCAAAAAAGCCTGACTGAAAGATGGGAGGGTTGCTACTGTAGCTCAAGCCCATTAAAGTTGTTGAACAGGACAGTCCATGTACCCCATTTCATTAGTCTCTGATCTCATGTTTCTTCTAAAGGAGACACCAAGGACAAGTAGTTGGAGTAAGGCTCAGGGGAAGCTGCCTAAGGAAAGGGAAGCTGCCACAAGGATGCATTCTCTTGGAGTACACAGTGTCTCTTAGCATCCACCAAAGCCCAGCTTAGTTTTTGAGTAAGTGCCATGCAAGACACACAATAGCTGCAAGACTAAGAAGAGACTTTTAGTGGGAAGGTATGTCTGATACCTGACATGGCTTTCTAGCTGTTTCTTTCTGTTTGCTCTAGGCAACACCTCTGTCCCATGGCATTTGTCTCAGAGGAGGTTCAGGTGCTAGGGAAGGCATAAAAAGAAGAGAAGAAGGGCTCAGTAGAATCTTTCTAAGGAAAAGGTAGGGGTCCTACTATAACTACTCCTCCTGACCCTGCCAAAAACACTGGGGTCAACAAAGGTGACTGACAAGGAGGGATCTGAAACGCTCAGTGAAAATGCATTCACACAGAAGAAACTTGAAGATTTAATGGAGAACTGCCTGAGCTCATCACCCAATTGTGTTTTGCTGGGTCAATCAGGGTCATTATCATTGCTGCAAGGTACTGTTTCTGAGGACACATGTGAGACATCAGAATAGGAGGGGCTGAGAAGACATTGCCTATGGAAAGTGAAGACTATTGTTTCCAGAGTTCCTTTTTGATCAGTGCTTCCAACTGGGCAATTGAGTGCTACATATCTTCAAGCACTCCATAAAAAAACAGGTATGGAATTCATGCAGAAAGTGAGAGGGGCAGAACAGCAAAGGGTGAATTGTAGATAAGAGCTGAAGGCTGCTACTAGTTTGCACTCCCAAGCACTGCTTCACCTGAGCCTCTGGATTCCACATATCACTAGCCTCTCCCTAGGGTTAGGATTCTCAAAAGAAGGCATCAGCAAGATGTAACTAAGAGAGAATCTCAGAAAAGATGCCCCAAGTAGAGAAAGAGAGAGATAATAATATTAATATTATTGTTACAATGAAATACAAGTTTCAGAGTTATGCTGTAGTTCAGGGTAAAGACTAAGAATAAAAATTATGCTTACTCATTCAAGGGATTCTGGAAAGGCTCTGCCAGAAGGATCTGTACTCTACAGAAGGAAGTTCTTCCATGGGGAGTTCTTTAATCTGGGAACTGTCTGGTGTTCTTGGCTGAGCTTTAGGTCCACATTAGGGCTCGGGTTACTGTTGGAGGAAAGGAAAAGCTTAGGGCTTCAGTTGGGATGAGTCTGGAAAAAGACTGCCAAATACAGGTGCACACGGTAGAAAGAGTAGTTCCCTGAGGAACACTTTACCTTGGAAACTTCTGGGCATTTACAGCAAAAGGCATTTTGAAGGATTATGGTTAGGGCTGCTCTTATAGAGAGGACAAGAGAAATCTCAAAGATACTAACAGTGTGGACTGCAGGAAGAATCAATCCTGCAGAATTTCTTTCCATGGTCAATGACTTCCCCAAGAGAAGTTTTTCTTCTGGGCGGTGACCTGAGTGCCTTGTTGCTCAGCTGAGTTCAGACAGGGTGAAGAGAAAGGCAAAACCCTGTATTCCAGTAGCAGTGTCTCTATTCCAGTGAAGTTGTCAAGATTCCTTCCATTTCTTCTTCCAAAGTATGTAATAATAACAAAATTGTTTATGCCAAGCTATTTCTTACCAGATTCCCTTTTCTGATTCAAATTGTCCAGGAAGAGCTAAGACAATAAGACTCTTCTGCAATAAGTTGTGTGTGCCTTGGCCACATTTAATGGTATAACCCATATAAAATCTGAGGCACAAGGAAGAACCAGTGCTCCTGACAGTTCAACTGATTTCATTTTTCACCAAGGATCTGGTGCCTACTACAGGGTAGAAGAATAACATAGCGATGAGAGACAGGTTGTAGTTCTGCACTCTTAATGCATTCCTCCAGAAGTGCATCTGCTACCCGTCACAGGCAATTTCATTATTTTGAAGTAATAAATTCAATTAATCTCTTCTTAAAGAATAGACAGAAAGTTTAAGTAGGACTTTAAGATATGAAATATATATAGTAGATAGAAAAATTAGGCATCTAAGTGCCTCTCACCATCTGCCAGGAAGCTTTCCTCTATCTTTTGTGCCCAGTGGGTATCAATACCTGTGCTACCCTGACTGTGAAATAAGGGAAAACTTACTCCCTCTGCAAAGAAAGAAGCTTGAGAGTGACTGCAGCTTTGATGGCTCAATTAATCATAGTCTGTCTAAATTTTTCGAGTTTCTTTCTTAACAAGAACACTTTCTCCCTTTCCAATAAATGATACATTTGAGATATTCCTCTGCTAAGAACTACTTTTCTACATGGGTGATAAAATAACACTTTTTTTTTTTTGTAATTTACTTTTACTTGTAATGCCTCATGTACACTAGTGCCTACAATGAAACAGACCCATAAATATAGCTTCCTGCACAAATACTTGAATAATAAAAATGAGTCGTACTCTTAATGTATAATGAATATGGGATGTAGAATTACAGAGAGATTGCCTGACTTGTTTCAGGACACGTAACCAGTAAAGGCTGTGGTGGGAAACTAACTGGTGAACCCTAAGTCAATAGCTGATTAATTATGCTACACTGCTACTTTCCATAAAGATAATTACTTACATTTTCCCCCCCGCCCCCAAAGAAAGATCAATGACAAGAGTTCATTAATGGATGTCAAATTATTAACAAGTAAGGAACAATTAGAAAGTCCAGATCATTTTTTATCCCTCTCTGTTTTATTCAGAAGTGAGAGAACTGTCATTAAACAGTTTAGGAAAAAACATCTTTTGATCAAGCAATCCTAAATCAAGAGTCCTTATGGTATCAGCAGATACCCAAACAGCCTATGCAAAGCTTTAAATAATTTTTTCCCCCTACTCTGAATCCAGGACACATGAACTATTTGAATTTTAACACCTCTTTTTTTTAGAGATTATTTTCTCCAGAGTCTGAGACAACTTGCATCAAACACTTCTTTCTTAATATTTTGGCATAAATATTTTGGATTGGAACTCTACCCCACTTCTTTGTCATGAATGACCACTGAATGTCAGAAGGAGAGGTTTATAAAAGTGTTGCAAATTGGGTTGAGTTACAGAATAGCGCTCCAACTTTTTCCATTATATCAGCACTGGCATATTAAAAAATGAGCTTCTCAAGGGAAGCTAGTCTGTATGATAGCAAGTCATGATGAATTACAGTAACAACTGATGTTTCTTTGTCCCATTAACTGTTCATTATTATTTTAATTAAAACTAAATTAAAATAAAAATTCACATTCCAGTACAATTTTAAATCCAGCAAATTACTTTTTCTCTTTAGTGCTGTTAAAAATGTTTGTGTTAATTATTTAGTTCCAAAATACATTGCACAAAACCAAACCCAAAGAAACAATAAAAAAGTGAATTAGCATAACAAAGGGTATCCACATTTGCCATGGAAAAATAAAAGCTTTTTCTTATCTCTTAATGACTGATCTATCAGTGTTATGTTACATTGGTACTACTTAGTGTACATTTTTACAGATTTAAATAATACTTACAGTCATTTTAGAAAGAGTCATATGGAAAACCAAACCCTAGCATTTTGTCCATGTGTTTCTCACTCACCTGAGACTAGAACTTCTGATACACTTCTTACAAGGTTAATAATGACTTATTAACCATTATACAAATACAATGAAATGATCAGAGTCAATGTTTGTGGAACAGGTTTTTAATGCCATTTTATTTTTAATTTCCAGCTTGAAGAGTTATGATATTATTATGAGGTTTATTATGTCTTTGACATAATAAATAACTTGAAAGCAATTACAAAACACCATCTAGAGCTGAGGATTTCCTTTCGCTATGTATAATTATTTCAGAAGATTCCACTAATGCAACTAAGAACAACATTAGAGTTTCGTTTCTAATATTTCTTGAACATCATGTGTAAATCAGTTAAGCAAGTATTAATATGTCTTTGGAGGGTCATAATGAAAACTCATTTTAATTCTATTTCTCTCTACAATTTCACTGACTTGGGAACACCTCTTCCTTTCTGCCCACAGAAGACAGAATCTTTTCAGTTGTCTGTGGGGACAGGACCTGGGGCAATGGCCTCAAGTTGGAGCACAGGGAGTTCCATACCAATCAGGGGAAGAACTTCTTCCCGGTGAGGGTGAGTGAGCCCTGGGACAGGCTGCCCAGGGGGTGTGGAGTCTCCTTCTCTGGAGATATTCCAGCCCCATATGGACGCCTCCCTGTGTGACCTGTCCCAGGGACCCTGCTTTGGCAGGGGGTTGGACTCAATGAGCTTTGGAGCTCCCTTCCAACCCCAACAATTCTGTGATTCTGTGATACAGTTTCACCCCTTTATGCAGAAACCACCAGAGGGTCAAATTCTCAAGGCGACCACAGATCTCTGATTAATAACTAGTATCTGCAAATTTTGCCCATATTTCTTTGGACTGTGAGGTCCTGCAGATCTATGTAAGTTTGTATCAGCAACCTTGGGTGTGTAGATAAATATTGTCTTTTGTGTGATAATGTGTCAGCTCTAGATCAGGTTATACTACTATTCCTATCTACAAATATAACCTCTGATCTAGGCCTTTCTTACTGTGCTTTTTTTTTTTTTTACTCTAACAGAGTCAAAACCTGGATGTCAGAGAGAACACAAAGCTCTGGCAGAGGCATGGCAATAAGCACCTTGAGGTAGATTGTGGGAGATATGCTGGCTAGTAAACCAGTTTAATAGTCTATTATTTACAGTAAGCTCCTTGTTATTGCAGCTGATGACTTGTTTGTTACCGACTTTCAGGTAAGTTTACTGTTTTCCTAACTAGGAGATTAGAACGTAGTGTGGAAGTGTCCCTTGCAGGGGACTGTGCTGCTATCTCAAACGATGATTGAAGAACCTTTAAAAGAAGCTCTGATTTCTCTCTGCTGTACAGACATAACAGTGTCCTGAATGTGCCCTCAGTTAAATATACTGCTCTGATGACATCGGGTAGAGGTGCATATTTTGTGAGATATGCTATAGGGAAAATAAAATTTCAACATCATTCAGCTTTTGTTCCTTACCTGTAGTTCCTAGTATCTTACTCTTTCACATGCAATAAACTTTCTAAGGCATTATCCTGGAAACTCTTTTGTGTACTCACCTTAACTTTATGGCAAGGACTTAAAAAAATAAAAAGTGAAAGCATTTAAGCAGATGTTTTAAAGTGGACTGTGAAACATCAACCCTCTAAGATATCTTTTCATACTTTAGAGGACTGCACTCTGCCTGATAATTTATTCAAGCAGTTGCTATCATGTACTTTCAGAATTTAAATTTATGTTAATTAGTTTATTGCAATGGAAAGTTAGTTTGCTTTGCTTCTAAAACTTTAGCATGCAAAAAGTAAGTGGAGGGGGGAGATAAAAGGCTTTGTCATACTTGTGGTTGCAGAATTGATCTGTTTCCTTCTGCTAAAAATAAAAATAAAATTCCATCAAAATGTCAAATAAAGCCCAAGCACAGTATTTTGAAACATTTTTTAAAAGCACTGGGCTGATGCTGGTCAATGTTTTTCTCATGAAGCATCAGAAGCTGACCTCTGCCTTCCAAGTAGATAGAGCAAGTGATTGCCTAAGGTACCATAATGTTCACTGAATTTCTGTTTGTAGGGATGGCTGAGGCATCTTGCACATGTTTTAGTCCACCTGTGGCTCTGCCTACTTCTGACAACGGTGAAATGCATTTCCTTTCTAATTTAACAATGTGTTGCAGCAGAAGTATCGTTTGAAAATTTACAGTAAGTTTGAGCCTAAGCTTGAACACTGTGTAGTCTTAAGAACAACAGTTACCCAACCCAATATGAGATATGGGTGTGAGAGGTTCAAATGTTCTGATAAAACGATGCCACACCAAATTGTATTAGCTGCTGTTACAAACAGTCTGCCCCATTGTTGATGCAACACAGTTGGGTGGCAGAAGAGTTAGAGCCATCTAGCAGATGGCATTTAGAAACAAGATGTCTTTTTTTTCAGGTAACAGCAGCTGTATGCCTGTACTTTAGTGAGTTCCCGTTAAAAAAAGATAAAGTGATAGGATGTGCCTTTTAGATCACCTGACAAAAAAGAAAGTACATAAATATGGAAGAAATAGTATTTTTCTGTGTAAAATATTAATTTACCCTTCATAGTGAACATCCACGTTTTTATATAGATGTATAAATAAAAATACATATCTGGCATGTGTGCATTTAGATACCACCACAGTGAGGTTCTGGAGGACGGGTTTTTCTCCATTTTCTTCAAATTACATAAAAATTATTCAGTTGCAAAATTATGGCTAGAGTGAAGATGTTGATGTACCATGTAATTCACTTTCTATTCCATGGAAGCCTTTTAATTGGGTTTTTTTTCCTTTATAATGTGCTAGTCACATCCCAAATCTATTACATCACAAAGAATTGCAGACCCCGCTAGAGAAGAAACTCATCAACAGCCAGAGGTGATCAATGGGATGTTTAAATGTTCCTTTTCTTTTCTTGTTTGCAAGATAATATTATTGTAGAAATTATGGTAAAGCTGATAGTTTTAGAAACTGTCAGCCAGGCTGAGTAGGTCTCTGTTATAAACATAGAAATTTGTCATATCAGAAAAGGTTTGTGTGGGGTGTTAGAAGCTGCTCAGGCCAGCAGTTAACTGATGGATACAAGGCCACTGGGGCCCCAGCCAAGCTGAGCACATACTCCCAGTAGGCTCATACTTACCATGTATGTATGTGTATATGCCCAGACACACAGATCATTCAGGCAGGAAATGGTGCCTTTACCAGCATCCAGATAAAACCACAGCACAGATGGCCCCACCCAGGGCCTGTCCTTGAGCTGATCAGAATTTTGAGCTGCTAGTGAAAATATTACATGTGTCGGTGTGATGTGCTTTTATGCTTACTAGAGGTGCCTCCAACAGCTTATCCAAGTTTCCCTGTTCTCACTGGGTCTACCACCTCTGATGTCATCACCATACTCCAGTTGCTGTCTCCGACTTTTTTGGTTAGCTCATTCAGCTCGAGGCGTGCCAGCACCCATACCTTCTCACACTTACATACTCGGAGAGGGCACCCACAGAGATGTCAGAGATAGGATTAAGTAAGAATATGGGACAGACTGCAGAGACCAAGGTGCAGGGCTTAGTAGGACAAGCATACTAACCTGCAACCTATTCATACTCAGATGGTCCCTTTTAACCCCTTATGACTCTATTTTCCCACCTCTGTTCCTGCCAAACCACCTTGATGCCTCAATTTCCCCACCTTTGGTCGTTCTCCTGCATGTCCCATGCTAAGTCCCACACATCTACGCATCCCATAGTGAGTTTTACCCATTCCCTAGATGTTGATCCCATAACAAGTGCCATAACTTGTAGGTCATGCCTCACTTCAGGTGCTCAGGTGGAGAGTTTATCTCCTGCCTCACCTAGGAGGAGTCCTTTCCCTTGGGTGGGCTAATCCAGCCCTGTCCTGGGAGCAGATGGGTCAGGGAACACTGGCTGTCACTGGCTGGGCTGACAGCATCTCACATACATCCCTGTTCCTCTGATCCTTGCTGCTCCTGCATCTATAGAGATATGAGTCTTCAATCTTAAGGCCTACTTATGAGCCCTTCATCTAAGAAATACTGATCTTTGGCTTTTACTTCCAGAGTCTTTCGAAGCAATTCCTGCCATCTTCAGCTGGCAAAGAGCAGTTGTTGCCTTCAAATAGTGTGTAAAATGTCTTGACTTGGTTGTGGGAAAAATTGCAGTCCAGGTCAGAAGAGGATTTCAAGAGAATTCCAGCCCCCCAAATGGGAGAATAAAACCATGTTTTGTCACTAAGCTAACGTTCAAAATGAAACACTGGCGAGGAAGTTAAATTTGCTTTGTACATTGTAAGACTAATCCCTGTCATCTATAAATATAGGAACTTTTAAATTCATAGAAATTAAGGGAGAATAATGGATTGTCTAAAATGTGTGTGTGTGGGGAAAAGTATATTTTCTTTAAAAACTTAGAGTGATGAAAAATTTTGACAAGCCTCTTCACAAAAATAACTTGAAAAAAAAAAATGTATGGAATACAACACCTTTTTTTTACAGTCAGGTTTCCAGCACACTAATTTAATTTTTGTGAATAATAGAAATAGTTAACTTAGACAAGAGCATTTATAAAACTCCAAAGAACTATTTTTGTCTCAAGTTAGAACTCTATTAGCTTTCCATGATAAATTAGCACAGGAGATTATTTTTAAATGGATCTCTAATTAGACTTCGTTAATGGCAATGTTATCTCTTGCAAATTCCTTTCCTTCATTAAGGAGATGTTTCCTACTTTTCATATAAAATATTCAAATTAATTATTTTAAAATGAATACAACTTTAAAATAATATAGCCTGAAGATGGATGATATATTCAGAGACAGAATAAGAATTGGGATTGCACTTTCATTAACAAATGACCTGAATGGTTGTTTTCTCTGTAGTGATAGCTTCTTTATCTCATTTAGTATCAAGCAAATAGTGCTAGGTATGCCTCAGTTCTGCATGTGTAATAAAGACAGAGGCCATGGTATATCCTCCATGGTAGAGGCTTGGCAGAGCATCTTTCTTTTAAGCTTCTAGTAAGCCATTGACAGACCTTTACATTTTTGTCTAATTTGGACAAAGGATTAAAAATGTAATGGTAAGCCTGGGGATGTGCAGAAAGTCAGGCATACGTACCCAGACTGCTTCTTTGGGACTTGTTTCCTTCATTAAAATGACATAAAAATCAGATTAGCTTAATCTGTAGTAAATTTTGTAACAAATTCTGTGACAGTGTTATGAGCTCAGCCAGGGCAACGAGATTCCACTTTTGCTGCCAGATGGAGGCTTTTTTCCTTCTGCTCTGTGAAGCACGTTAGAAACCTGTGGAGGTCTACAATACCTCCCCCATTTTCCTCTTTAAGGGATGACACTGAAGATCAATGAGCAACTGCATGGTCATGAAGAAAGCAAAGAGCTGATGTTTGTTTATTTATCCATTTATTTGTTTATTTCATAGAAATATGGGGGGGAGGGGAGAAGACAAAAAAAAAGGTATAAATGTTCTATGTTTCCTGGTAATATTTCCCAAGGAGTTTTGAGTAAAATATGCTTCTCAAAAAGGCATATTTCTTCAATTACTTTTTCAGTGTGCAAAATGACAGAAGATTTTGTATAATCTACCAAAACAAGCTGTGTAAAATGCTATTATTATGTGAAGTAATAGACGGAAAGACAGAAGGATTCAATACTAGAGTACATAATGCACATGAATATTCTATATATTGCTAACCTTCTGAATAGTCTTGTTTGTACAGAAGTATATTCCTTGTCTTCTGACATGAAAAAACCATTCAACTGTCAATTTTGGCAGAGACATTTAAGAAAAAAAAGTTATAGGTGAAAGATTAAGATCTCTTTATTTTAGCTTCGGTCATTTTTAGTTTATTAATGTTATTGGTTTTGTTTTGTCCTATTGAATTTGTTTTCTGACTGATTATTTATTTTGATAAGCTAAAGTAAATTCCATTTTCCATTTCCAATTTGTGTTCCTCTTTCTCAAGTTGTTCTATCCAATCCTGAAATGAAATATGCTGATGTTCAGTACCAGTGGTTTAGAAAAAGAAGAAAAAACCGTCACAAATTTATAGCAGGAAGAGTAAAATCCAGGCATAACTAGAATTTATTGTATTTAGGCAGGACTAGCACATCCGTTCTGTTGCAAACATGGTTCTTTCTCTCAATTAACTGGTTTTGAGAATCTGAACTATTTTGTTATCTGTAGCCCGAGTTCATGTAGACTCTTGGGAAATGGTGATGGAGCAATGACAGCAAAGATCAATGGAAGGGAAACCGAAAGTATCTGGGAAAATATTCATCCTTAAACAGATCAATGAAGTTGTCCTTCATTGCTCCACAGGCCTCAGATGTTGTTTTCAGAATATTCACTTTATCCTGCTTCACCCACCACCACTTTATAGTTCTTCTTTCACTTGGATTTATCACTGAACAGACACAATTTACTTACAGGTAATGCTGGTGTCTCCCAATTTGGGAGGTGTAGCCTATGTTTAAGTGAAGTGTTTAGTTTATTAACCTCCAAGCATTAATTTGTACAACCTTCACAATTTATAGGACTCTGATCCAGCCAACTTTTTGAGCTAGAATTACAGTATAAATGGCATTCAGATGTATTAGGTTCTGTAGTTTCTTGTGTGAGACAACACTTACTAACTGGTAAAGTTCTAGAAACTACTAGGGAACTAGTCACATTCCTCATTTCTTGAAGTTATATAGAACAGGGGAGACATCTTCATGCTACCAGAATGATCATCTACGAATAGCACCACCTTTTTTTTGTAGTGAAAGGTTAGTCAGCTTCTCTCTTTGTTTAGTTACTCAGGGGTTGGTACATATGGCATTTAATTTTCAAATGCAGGATTTATTCAGATGACTTTTAAAAAATTAGTTTGCTGTGGTTTGTTTACAAAATGGAATAAATAACAAACTGAAGGGAAGGCATGGAAGAGAAATGCTCTTTAGAGAGTAAGCATTGAGCTACTGGCATCAGAGAGATTTAGACACTAGCTTTCTTGAACAGATTTTAAAGATGAGCCAAGAAACAGCATTTCACATTTTTGGCTGAACAAGGGGAACAAACAGTACACATCAGCACAAAATTAAGCCTTAAACCACAGGATAAATAATTTCCTATGCTGGCTCAGTCACCAGTTTCAGATGAGATAAAAAAAAAAAAAAAAGGAATTGAATCCTGTTGTGCTGTCTGACTAATAACTCCTGATTTTATTACTTGCTCTAAGGTGATCATAAAAAAGGCTACTTTGGATCAAATTCCTTTGCATCTCCTGGATTTTGCCTTCCACAGGCAAATGCCACAAAACCAATGCCCGAGGAAGCTACAAGATAATGAGTACTAAGTGGTGTCCTACTAAAAGGCCCTCAGATTCCTGAGCCGGAAGAAGACCTTGCAAAGAGATGTGGAAGGAGAATGCAGGCTCCTTTAAGGTCATCAGGGTGGGGAACTTATCAATGGAAAAAGGGATAATAAGAAAAGGAAGAATCCTTTTAATAATCAACATGCCATGGACACAAACAGGAGACAAATGGTTAGGAAGGCAGAACCGAAGCTGGTCAATCACACTGGTTGATGAGAGGCTGTGAGAATGTTTATCCCAGTGAGGGGACTGGAGATAGTGCCTTTTGGGAAACTGGGGGAAAAAAGGGTGAAAACAGAAGCAAACTATACTGAGACATAGACCCAACAAAACAAGCATGGAGGCGATGACAACAAACCTCATCAGTTACACAAATGAGCTATCAAGAAATTAGGTGTGCCACTTGAGGGAAGATAAGCCAGGACTCAGGGCATCTGTAAGTGTGGATGTGAACCCTTAGAGTGTGTGTGTGTGCCTGCGACAGTGATCTCCTGTCTGTGCCGGCACCAGCAGAGGGGTGACCAGGGCTGTCTGTGCTTGTGTGTGGTGGGTGTCCTGTGCATGGGTGCTGCTGAGTGTGAAGTATCTGGTTGTGTCAGTGTTCCCCAGGTGTCTGTGTCCATAGGTCGAGTATACATTACTGATACTCAGCTTCATTGCTGGTCAAACCTGTGAACAGTCAGGCCTCATCATGGGCAGAGACCCTGGGTCTGTCAGCATCAGGTTGGGCTCCAGTGGCCAGGCAGGATTGCTGGGACAGCCTCAGGAGCTGGCCATGCTCTTAACATTGCTAGCAGAGACTTTGTGTTCGACAGAATTGATTATATTTTCCTTCTCTGAATTTACCACTACTTTTTCATGTCCTCATACACTTTTACCTGGCTGGAAGTTGTCTTCTCAATAGTGTTGAAACCACTGATTTTATTTGTACTGTAAAAGCAGAACACTTGATGTTGAATTTCATAAACCCCTTATCTCTGTCTCAGGTGTCTTTCTCCACGCTAAAGCTCCAGTCTCACTGTCCCTGTTCTAACTGGCTGTGTATCATGTCGATGTCCTCTAGGTGCCCGTGTCTGTGTGCATGGGTCTAGGAGATGTGCTCTCACCTTCATTACTAGTCAAACCTACAAACAAGCAGCTCTGTGCTCCAGCCTCTCTCTGCACCATTTATTCTCCATTCCACTTTATTTAGGAATCTGCTGAAAAGCAGAGATTCCAGCGGTTATGACCTCCATTGTAAAAACCGACCTTCTCTTTGATTCCAACTATTTTTAATTGATCTTATCTTCTTATCCATCTTCCTGATGCTTGACATTGCAATAGTTTAAAAAATCTTTTATGAGAGACCTTGCTTGCAGAAAAACCTTGAAAGTCCAGGTGGACTGTATCAGTTCACTCTCCTTCATCCAGACCTCCTAGGTTTATTCATGAAAACCATCTGACCATTTCAATTCTACAAACTAATAATAATGCCATTTTTTTCTGTGACAAGTCAGAAAAATATGAAAAGTTTTTACTGTAATTAAACAAAAATAATCATAGGACCATAGAAAATCTTGTCCTTCTGTTTATTCCCTGTGAAACTGACTTTGTCCAGAGCTGTCTGGTTTTGATGAAATTTTATTGACAGGGTTTGGTTATTTCCTATCCCTTCATGTCCCCAAAGTAGAAGTGACGTTACTTCAAAAATCATTATTATTCCAAGTAATATGACCTCTTTATCATTTTATAGATCTCTAAGCTGTGCAAGATAAGAATTTCTTATCAGGTGGTTGTGCTTCTCTAAGCTATTTTTGAATGCTGGGAGATAATTAGTTATTTAAAACCTAGATCACTCTCAGATAATTTTTTCCTCTATTGGACAGCTATAAGGTGGTATCTGACATGGTGTGCCCAATAGTACACCATAAAGGATGAGTAGAGGCATCCCTCTTTTGGTACAACTGTTGGCTTTTTAAAATTTAGCAGAATTTCTCAAAGAAACTAGCAGATGAACATAGCTGTGAAAACATGGAGTGATATACAGCTTAGTGATCAAAGATGAAAACATACAAAACCAAGAATGAATACAGAATGGCAGTCCAAAATTTTGTTTGATTTTTGCACTTTGAGAGTCATGAAGAACTTCTTGCATAATTTACAGGAATAGATTTTTGTTGTACGATAAAACAAACATCACATGTGAAAAGACAAAAGATATTTTGTCACTGAAATACTTTTGTTTTTTTCAATCAACACTGGAAAATAATCAAGTATCATCACAAAGCACTTCTGTTTCCTAAACAAAACCACTTGGGTTGTTAGCAAAAAAAAATGCTGGGTTTGAAATGTTCTCTTTTTTAAGAAACTGGGTTTTAAACATGTTTATATTTTGGCATACTTTAGCTATATGACCCAGATGTTCTTAAATGACTCCTGCTTAGAAGACCCATCTGTGACAAACTCTTTTCAAATAAAAATGCTAAATGTCATTGAAGCTGTGGTAGCTATGTGTTAGGTGAGCATTTATTATTCTACAGAATATTAGATCCATTGTTTGGGTTTAGTTTTTTTTTGGATAGATGTATGTCTACTAGAAAAAACATGGAATATAAAACAAACTCCACTTTTTTTCTCACATAAAATGTATATTATTTTGTTTAGGATATTATCACATCAGAAGAGAAGGAATGTTCCTGGAAGCTTAAACTGCTGTTACAGAATTTTATGCTCTAGGCTATTTCATATGACTTTGAGTATCATTCATAATGAACTGTTAATACATTACATCCTTTGTCAAAATTCAGAGGGTAGCAATTAGTACCTTGGGACATAACTTATGTTTTAACACATTCTTGGCAAAAAGGGTGCAGAGAGGCCATAAACCATAAATATCTATTGCAATGAACAGGTAGTCTTCAACAGAAGGATGATAGCTAGCAAGATTCAAAACTGGCAAAGTCTGGATTGTCACTTCTAAAGTCCCTTTTCAGTGCTCTGTGGGGACAGGACAAGGGGCAATGGCTGCAAGTTAGAGCATAGGAAGTTCTGCACCAACATGTGGAAGAACTTTTACACAGTGAGGGTGACAGAGCCCTGGGACAGGCTGCCCAGGGAGGTGGTGGAGTCTCTTTCTCTGGAGATATTCAAGACTCTATCTGTGTAATATGAGATAGGGAGCCTGCTTTGGCAGGGGGGTTGGACCCGATGATCTCTCGAGGTCCCTTCCAACCCCTACAATTCTGTGATTCTGTGTCCCAGAGGACAGGATGTAAATCTCACATAGATCTGACATCCATAGGAACATAAAAACATGAACACAATATAGGCAGTGAAGCAACTTGCAGTGAAGTAGCTTGGTGCACAGTAATGCGGTTCCCATTACAGAACCCAGGACAGTTGTTCTTCTCAAACCACAGCCTACCACCACCACGAACTGAACAGAGAATCCTGAAAAAATCTGGCAAGATTTTCTGCTGTGGAACATAAAGATGATTCCTACAACACTCTTTCATTGGCTGCTACTAAAAGCACAGAGGCTGCTACTAAAAGCACAGTTTTTATTCACTAAAAACAGGTGTTTCCTGACAATGCCTGCCTTTTCAGTACACTGGTGATGGCTTATTAAAAAGACATGAAATGTGAGAAATAGAGAGAATTAATTTCCCAGAAAGGAGTAGAAGTGTTTCACTCACTGTAGTTGTGGGAAAGAACAGCTACAGCCAAGCTATGATTAATGATGCTCTGCTGAACCCTTCTGCCTTTCCCATGGTCAGATCACACCTAGTGTCTGTACATGAGTCACCACAGGGACCTCTCAATCCCTCTCATGCAGGAACCATCCAAGGTTGCATACATTTTCTGTTCTGCCCAGATCTTTCTCTTTGCATCATCTTGCAAGGATACAGGCTTGCTCTCTCCTGGGAACTTCTAAATCATTTTTGCCTTCCGAGTATACATTTTTTCTCATTGCTCCTCCAAGGGCAGGATGGTGGTCCATGGTGGGAGTGCAAGAGAAACATCAAGATAAATTGAAAGCCCTTTTTCTCTCTGGGGACAGTCAAGTACAGTAGCACATTGCCCATGCCATCTCCATCTCTGGAGGTTTTCAAGACCTGAATAACTTGGTCTGACCCTAGAATTGATATGCTCAGGACAGGAAGTTGGACTACAGAACTCCTGAGATGTCCTTCAATCTGAATTATCCTATGATCACATGATTTTATAGTTATGTATTTTTAAAAATAATTTTTATATTTATCATATTGTGATATAGGACTGCTTTGGGGGTTTTTTGGTTGGTTGGGGTTTTTTGATGTAATCACAGTATTCTATGCCAAACTTATTCAGAATCCAAGGATGTCTGATGATAGATGATTCTTAAAAGTGCTGTGTAGGTTCTGTAAAATTGCAGGAGTTTATACAAAGTTTCTCCACATTAAAATCTATCAATATATTTTTAAATTGAAAATGGAATTAATAGCCCCATCTTTGGAGAGAAGCATTTAATGGATTAGCTTTTCCTTGTTTAGACTTCAAACAGATGTTAGATGAAAACATTCAGTAAACCCCCTCTCTGCCTTTCTCTCAAAATGTTTACATTTAAATTTCAGATTGAAAAAAAATTCTGCCTCTTCCCTGACACTGCTCATACTGCTGAAAAGTGGAGAAATCCACCCAGTTCTAAAGTCTAAATGCTATTCTTATGAGAAACAAAGCCAAAAGGTTTGGGTCACTAAACTGTGTAATCTGAAGCAATCTTACTCATTCTGGAAAAGAGAACTTTGAAAGTCTGGGCTGTGGATGGGCCTTCATTCGTTTAACCCTGGTGCTCATAATCGGGCTAACTGCAGCATTAGCGTAATGCTCTTAACACAGATGAGATTTTGGAAGGCTGAGTGAGCTGGGGCTGTTCAGACTAGAGAAAGGAAGACTAAGTGGGGACATTATTAATGTTTATAAATATCTTAAGTATGGGATGCAGGGGGAAATGGCCAGCCCCTTTTCAGTGGTCTGGGGGGACAGGATAAGGGACAATGGCTGCAAGTCAGAGTATAAGAAGTTCTGCACCAACATGGGGAAGAACTTTTCCCCAGTGAGGGTGAGGGAGCCCTGGGACAGGCTGCCCAGGGGGTTGTGGAGTCTCCTTCTCTGGAGATATTCCAGCCCCGTCTGGACACGTCCCTGTGCAATATGAGCTAGAGAGCTGCTTTGGCAGGGAGGTTGGACCCGATGATCTCTCAAGGTCCCTTCCAACCCCTATGATTCTGTGATTCCCCCACCTTTACCGACATAATCAATGCAGCTGTGCCTGGGGGATATCACAGATCCACATGAGCTGGCAGAATTCGGCCCCAGGAAAATTAAATGTTAGAAAATGAGTTCATGAAGACATTAGAGAAACGTAAGGGTGTCTTGAGTGAGCAGTCTTTTGCTGAGCAGCTTCAGAGTGACTGTAAAAGTAATAGCTATCAGATCTTCTCCACCCCCCTCAGGAGCATGGGGAGTTTCCACAAGAAAGATAATGCAGTCTCCAGCTATATTACCCAGCCACTTGCTGAAGCAGCAGCATTTGTGGCAACAGAGCTGTAATTCATGGCCATCCCCTTCTCTCCATCTTTAGGCGATACATCCCCTGCTGCAAACCAGTTCCCTCTGCAAATTTTCCTGCTGTACACGGTTTTCCCTTCAACCCAGAAGGTGATCCTACATGGTGAGGCTTCGTGTCTGCTGCCATGCTCAGGCACTGTTCTTCTGCCAGTAATAGAAGAAAGACTGTTTATTCAGCATGGCTGCTTTTGGTGCTGAGTGTAGGAGGCAGTTTAATGAACCAATGTCACCTGTTGTGCATTTGCATTCATATATTAACCCCTTTGCTAATTTATTTAGTGCTACTTCATGCTGGTGAAGTGCTCATACTGCAGGTGTACTAATGAGCAACACCACCGTGGGACTTGGACAGGTTACAGAAAGAAGGCAAGATTACCTTATTGAGGGAGGTTTGTGCAAGCACCACTTTTTTGTTCAAGTATGATGGACATTTTTACTGTGAGATACCTAGCCTGTTTCACGACACACTCTCATTGGCTTCAGGACTAGGCCAAATACAACAGTTTTAGATTATTCCTCCACAGTAAAAGCCTTTATTATTTGGCTTTGTATTCTGAATAAGTTTGGCATAGAATACTGTGATTACAACAATTTTCAAGTAATTGAAAAGAGGGTGAAGATATTGCCTTCTACATTTATTATCTCTGTCAGATTAATTTTCATTAATTATGGAAACTTAAAGCTATTGACTTTTCCTTTTGTGTCAAACTTGCTTATATATTCTTATATTTGAGATATTTCAGAATATACTGAAAATCTGCAAATCTGGAGAAATCTGGAGAAAATAAAATGTATGGATTTGGTGTGGGGTTGTTTTGTTTTGTTTTGTTTTGTTTTTTATATCAAGTATGACATAAAAGGATTAAAAAGGCAGCAAAGACTTTCTGTGAGACCACACAAATGAATAGTTAGTGTTGACCCATGTGTATTGCAAACTACACACTGCATTTCTATATAAAATCATGTTAGATGGATTATTTCTGTTTTAAAAATAGTGCTTTCCTGATTTAAGTGAGAGTGAACTGTATGGTATGGGTTAGCTCCAAAAGCTGGCAAAGAAATGTGTGCGTTGAAACTGATGCCTGGGAAAGAAATAACTTCCAAAAATATTACAGGTTGCCTAAATTTTACATAGTTCCATATATTATCAAAAAGGGAGAATACATTTTTAGTTCTCCTGTATTGATAATCTTCTAATAAAAAAGGAATTAAAATACTTTTTTTATTTCTTCTTCAGGCATAAGAAAGAAGAAATGGAAGACAAGACTATAAATATTGGCATTATATAACGCTGGGTTGGATTTTAAAGAAATAATAAGGTGTAAAAGTGTTAGCACACACTATAAAATATCTAAAGGAGTCGCTCTTTTATGCCTAGTTTTATTATTATAATAAACAGAAACAATTTCAAAGAATAATTTTATGTAGATAAACCAATCATATTAATTACTCTTTTATCCATAATTTGAAGCCCTCACAAAACCTAATGTTAGTAAGTCTTACCTGTCTAAGTAAGTAATCATATACTTATTGTGACAAACATTCATTATGATAATATGGAGTCCTTTTTATAACAGAGCTGTTATTTGATCAGTTGCTGAACTGAGATGTGCTGTACTACAAAACCCAATCTGTGGTGCAAGCACTCTTCTGGTGATTTTGAGAAAATCCTTATTTCCTGAATAGGAAACCCACCAAAACCCACTAAAATCAAAACTTGGAAACTAAAAACTCCTGTCCTGTCCTGTCCTGTCCTCTCCTCTCCTCTCCTCTCCTTTCTTCCTTTCTTTCTTTAGAGAAAAGGAAAACAATGTTCCTATTGTATTCATATATCTGAAATGCAGTCTACTAATACATATGAGATTATTGTATATTCTGAATAGACAGTTTCATCCACAGAACAAATCAAACTCCTTTTTCTACAGAGACTAGAATTCATTCTGAAAAAACCTGGGGTCAAAAAATTGTCTTTTCATCTTACTTTTGTATCTTACCTCCAACCCACTATAAAAATACTCTTTTACCTTCAGATCCATCTAGAATCATGGACTCTCAGATGGGTTTGGGTTGGAGTGACCTCAGACACCATCTAGTTCCAACCCTCTGCCATGGGCAAGGACAGCCTCTACCAGCCCAGGGTGCTCAAAATCTCATCCAACCTGGCCTCAAAACCTGCCAGGGATCCAGGGACAGCCCCAGCTTCTCTGGACACCCTGTGCCAGGGGCTCCCCATCCTCCCCAGGAAGAGTTTCTGCGTCCCCGTTCCTCTCCAGCTGCCTTCCTGCAGCTGAAGGCCTTTCCCCTGGGCCTGGCCCTCCCTGCCCTTGGCACCAGCCCCTCTCCAGCTTTCCTGGAGCCCCTTGAAGGACTGGAAGGGATTTAGGGGTCTCACAGGAACCTTCTCTTCTCCAGGCTGAACCAGCCCAACTCTCCCAGTCTCTCTCCAGAGCAGAGGTGCTACAGCCTTTGGATCATCTTGGCGGCCTCCTCTGGAGTCAAAGTCAGCTCTGTGTCTGTCTTGTACTTGGGACCCCAGACCCAAAGTACTCCAGGTGAGGTCTCAGCAGAGCAGAGCAGAGGATCAGTACCCTTCCCTTGACTTGCTGGCCGTGCAGGTGATGCACAGCCCAGGACACTATTGGCTTTTTGGGATGCAAGTGCACATTGTAGGGTCATGTTGAACTTCTCACCCACAAAAATCCCATCAAACATTAGATATTCAGAATTTTTTTGACAGTTAATAGTAGTTCAAGGAATATTTCTGTATTCAAGAAATCTTTCACTAGCATTCACAGTAATAAGAGTGCTTTCTCCTTTCTCTCCTCTAGGTCCTCTCAGCTCTTCCAGTCCTAGCTTATCAAAAAAACCCCACCAAACCCCAAGAAAACAAAACACTCCACAGAAAACTTGCAGTCATACCACATGCAGAATTTAATGCACTCTGAAATCATGAGGAGCAGGATGCTAATTAGCAGGAATTTTTCCCAGTATTTTTGCTAATTTTGATATATATTGTACAATTTGTTCCTTAAAGTTTCTTTTTGTTTCAGCATTGCGACAAGTGTTGTGGCATGAAAAATTGCCAGTTTGAAGAATAAATGCAGTCCCTATGACATAATCTGAGTTCTTTGTGGGTTTTAACTAAGTTAGATAGCTCAAAGTGGACCTAATAACTCCTATCAGATAAAATGCCATGTCTCTCACGTTCCAGGTGCCCAAACTGCCATACAAGGTTCACCCTGTAACTTTACAACTATACTTTCCATGCATTGTGAACAGGGCAATAACTGTACTTGCAATATTGTGTCAGTCAGTCTATTTTCTTCCCCTTCCCTCTTAAGTCCATGAATGTCATTCTAAGGGCTTTGTTCCCTGTGGTGGTTTAAGTGCATTAATTTTCTTGCAGTGGTTTTGTGAACTGTGCACTAATCTTAAAATAGGACCTGCAATTTTCCAAACCGTTTTTCAGCAATCAAGCCAAAGAAAGGCTTTAATTATCAAGCTTCCACACAGCCTTAGGTGGATTCACAAGGAAGTTAATGGCCTCTTCTCTGATCTCACATTTCACAACAAAGAACTGGATCTGGATAGTGAACCCAAGGGCACAAAAACTATATTTGCCATTGTAGATTCATATTTGAGAAGTGACTTTAAGATACCAGAGGCAAATTGCATGCTAGAAAAGTGTCTAAAAGTGTCTGCACTATCTATTACCTAGGATTTAAAAAGAAAAAAAAAAGCTAATTACTCTTACACTTCCTTAAATATCACAGGAAGTTTACGCAAGAATATGAAGTTTAAAAAAACAAAACAACCCCCAAAACCCTCCAAGAACCCCCAAAGAATCACACCTACAGAAGATTTAGAGGGTGAATTTATCTGCTTCTGACAAAGTTCATCTTATTTTTAGGACCAAAACTTGTTCTGGTTTCACTGGGCATCTTGCTTCTGATTTCCTTAGGTTATTCTGTTTCCACCAGATATTTTACCTGCTTTCTTTCTACATCCCTTGTTCATTAGCTATACTTAATTTCTTGTACTCTGTACAATTCTGATACAATTTCATATGCACCTTTGTGATTAAATATCCTGTATGCATTTATGCTTTGATATGCTAACAAATCTTGTCTGTTTATGCCATTATCAGTGTTGCAATGTTACAAAACGTTTCCACACTGTCACCAGCTATATGATTTTAGGGACTGACCTGCTGGGAAGCAGCTCTGTGGAAAAAACCCTGGGAGTTCTGGTGGATAACAGGTTGACCATAACCAGCAATGTACCCCATCGCCAAAAGAGCCAATGGCAACCTGGGGTGACCAGGGACATTGTGCTGCTCCTCTGCTCTGCCCTGGTGAGGACTCATCAGGAATACTGTGTGTGGTGCTGGGCTCCCCGGGTCAAGTAGGACAGGGAGCTACTGGAGAGGAGATAAAAAAGGGCTATGGAGATGCAGAGAGGACTGGAACAACTTTCCTCTGAAGGCAGGCTGAGGGACTTGAGACTTTTCAGCCCAGAGAAGAGAGGTCTGAGGGGGGATTTTATCAATGCTGAAAAATCCTTGAGGGGTGAGGTCAGGAGGATGGGTCAGTTTGTGTTCAGTGGTGCCCAGGGATGGGACAAGAGGGGATGGACACAGACTGGAATATAGGAAGTTCCACGTGAACATGATGAGGAACTTCTTTCCTGGGAGGGTGGCAGAGCCTTGGGCTGCCCAGAGAGATTGTGAAATCTCCATCTCTGGAGAATTCAAAACCTGCCTGACCCTTTCCTGTGCAGTCTGTTCAAGGTGATCTTGCTCTGGCAGGGAGGTTGGGCTAGATGACCTTTAAAGTTCCCTTCCAACCTAATGCATTCCATGATTCTATGATATTCGTGTGCTTATGCTCAGGTACAAGACAAGCAAATTGTACCTTGCATGTGATGCTTCTGCTTTATGGGTGTAACAGACTTCTCAAGATGGGGTTCCTCCTCATTTCATAAGGCACACAAATGAGAGGTAGTTCTCAGCTTTCTAAAGAAACAAGAAAGCCATAATCAGCATATTTTTTTTCCCTTTCTGAAAGGTGAGAAGCAGAATGTCCCCTACATGGACACAATAGTGAGATTGTAGGTGTATTTCTTTTTTTAGGCACAGTACAAATATCCTCATTTTGCAGCCCTTAATATCAGTTTGGTTATTTGCTGCAGTGCTTTTTGAGTTCATAATAATATGAGATAATCAGAAGAGCATATTAGTTCTAAACTGTCACAAGAGATAGCCACACTTAAACCCAATTACATGATCATTTCCACACTACATATATTCCTTATTCTCAAATTTGTCGCCTTCAGACTCACACACCCGGTACATGTTTTGGATTTGTTTGGGATTTGCTTGCTAAGGATCTATAAGCAGTCCCTTGATACAGAACACTTCTGTTAAATTCTTCATCCTACAAATGCATGTTGGATTAGCAAATTAATTAATTAACTATTTAATTTTTGTTTACTTAGGGTGGCGAAAAATAAGAACAAATTATGGTTGTTAAGAAAACAACTGGAAGAAGCAGCAGATTTCTAAATGCATGTAAATATAGACTGCAGTGCTCAGATTTCAGATCAGATACTTACCTCCCTAGAGGAAAAATGTGAGAAACGTGAAGCTGGCTATTGGTAGCTGCAGGATTAGCTGTTTTCTAACATGAAAACTGCAAATCATTGTCTTCAAGGCAATAAATGATTGCAGAGTTAGGATTACACAAAATGAACCTGACTATACACTAACTGGTATAATGTAAAAACCATAAAATTTTAGTCACAGGAAAAATAAGTTTCATATGTATTAAATACTGGTAAGAGCAACAACAAAAATGCACTTATAATCTCAAAACTTCATTTCAGATAATTTCTAAAGTTGAAAAAAGTCAGTGAATAGGACAGGAGAAGGAAAAGTATAACCAGAAGAGAAATTGTCAGTGTAGGTGAACATGTCTTCATCACAGTGAGACTGTGTAAGGAGAGTAGAGATTGTGCCATTAAGAAAAGAAAAATGTTAAATTGTATCAGTAGTTTAAATTCAAAAACGATTTATGAAAAGATTCATGCTCCTGCTTCTACAAAGAAGAGCCTCAGTCACTGACACTTATATAAAATGTTCCAGTTTCTGTAACTGAAAAAGCCCTTTATCCATTTATTTACCAGTATCTCCACTGCGTGTTCCACTTGTGTTTGAAACAGGCATTCTACAGTCAGTATCTATCACTCTTTCTGTAAAATTTTCATAGAATCATAGAATGGCTTCAGTGGGAAGACAACTCATATCCCCCCCGCCAGTGTCTCCCCTGCCATGGGCAAGGATACTCCCCACCAGCCCAGGGTGCCCCAAGCCCCATCCAACCTGGCATTGAATCCTGCCAGGGATCCAGGCGCAGCCGCAGCTTCTCTGGGCACCCTGTGCAGGGCCTCCTCACCCTCACAGGGAAGGATTTCTGCCTCCCAGCTCCTCTTCTTCTCCCCTCTTTTAGTTTAAACCCACTGCCCCTTGAACTATCATTACACTCCCTGATAAACAGTCCTTCTCCATCTTTCCTGTAGGTCCCCTTCAGGGACTGGAAAGATGCTATAAGGTGTCCCTGGAGTCTTCTCTTCTCCAGGATGAACCACCCCAACTTTCTCAGCCTATATTTTGTTCATGTTTGATTAGTTATGTAACATTTCTAAAGAAAAAATCTACTAGAAATTGTTGTAATTAAATTTCAACCATTAATATATAGAGGAAACCAAACCAAACTCTAACCTATTTATTCATTGAAAGACAATATAAATTGCAGAAATGAAAATCACATTTGTTAATGTTAAACTTCATTATATTCATCAGATATTTTTGACCCATATCAGATACCTCATACAATGCAATATAGTCATTAAGAACCTTTCATTCCTACTGAAGGATAGATGCACAAATGAGTCCTGGTGTCATTTGAAGGTCCAGAATTGCCATCATCCTCTCAGCACAGCTGCAGAGCATTTGCTGAAATCTCAGTTTCCTCAATATACTATCTTCTTTCCTAGCTTATCTTCTTTCCACTACATCGAGGTAGTGTGTATGAAGCCCCAGTAGAAGTGCAGGTCTCTGGAGGCAACCCCAAAATTTTTTTTGGGGATTGCATGTTTTTTGCAGTCTTACCCTTTCAATTTCTCATCTGAGCTATATTGTCTGGGATTGTATCCAAGCCCAGAAGGAAGCAGGTCTGTAAAGTGATTCCTATTCTGCAAGGTCACTCCTGACATCATCAGAGCTCACTTGAGTAAGCGTTTCCAACTGTATCATGCTGTCTCTGTACCATGCTTCAAAGTGTCATTGTATGAAAATTCACCTGCCTTGTTTTCAAAGTGGCAAACTGAAAAATTAACGTGGCCTTTCTGGAAGGCCCATGCCACAGACCTTTGGAGTGGAAGTCCTAACATTTCTAAAGGTGGGTTGGGTAGTTTGTTGGATAATCCTGTGGCATATAAAGCAGCTTTCATAACATGTTTTCATAACATCGGTTGGACCCGATGATCTCTTGAGGTCCCTTCCAACCCCTATGATTCTGTGATTCTGTGATTTATATTTGGACTGGTCAGTATTTCCTAATGAGAAAATATTTATCCAAACTCTGTCCAGCTGAAGGACTGAGACAGAAAATTTGTAGCACATGGCAAAGTAAAGTAAATATATATAAAATAACTGCCACCTTGCTCAATTACATGTTTGAGCAGAAAAACTTCACAAACAGTGAAGCTCAGAACTAGAATATGCTGTTGGTACTTTGTCATATTAAGAAGCAGCTGCACTGTGCCATATCACAGCAACCTCTTTGCCAAAATCCAGAGATATTAGGAAAAATCCTATCCAATCTTAGGATCATTATAAGCCTGTGCTGTATATTTATTGATATCTTTTATATGCTTTATATCCTTTCTTTATAAATGCATGTTTTATATACTTTCTAAGCACCAATATTTCCAAGAATTGAAAATCCTTACCTTTGCCTTCCTTTTCCCTTCCAGCAGAAACGTCCTCTGTTTCAATTTACATCTATGTCTGATGTGTCTCCCAACATGTAGCTCTTGAAGAGCTCAGCACCATCTTCTCCATTTCCTCCCCACAGACAGGTTGGCTCCTGTGAGTCCCTCCGAATCCTTCCCTGTGCCAGGCTGGCCAAGCTTCCATGGCCTCTCGTCCCAGGGCAAGTGCTTCAGAACTAACCATTCTGGGGACCCCACTGACCTTCCCCCAGTTTTTTGATGTGGTATCTAGAAATGATCCAAAAAGTGCCAAGCAGAGGGGCCTAATTACCCCCTCAGTCTCCTGGCCATGCCCCTGTTCATGCCACCCATGTCCATAATGGATTGCTCTGCCTGCCCTGGGCAGGTCTTTGCATTTGTTCCTATTGAACTTCATCAGGTTCCTGTCCCTCTGTCCAGCTCCCCTTGGGAAGAAGCCCCGCCCTCAAACTATGAAATTGCCCCCACAGTTTTAATCTATAAATTTCATAAGGGTGCATTTCAGGACCTGGATGGCCTTTTGAGACATATTTGAGGAATAGTCTTCTAACTTTATTCCAGAAGTTGGTATGATTTGCTGATGAGAGAAGGAAATTTTGATGTTTCTGATTGCACTTACTGTGCATGGAGTTGGAAATCCAAACCTCTACCTGGTCTGTATCTTTTCTCATGGTCATCTTATGGGAGGGGAAAAAAGGTTAATATTTAGCTACCCATTGTGCTTCACGACCACATGAAAGATACAATGAGTCACATAAGGATCAAAGACAATTCTTGGTTGTCACTCCTATGTAGAATCATGCAACACGTATTACAAACTAGCCCTTGTTATTTTTACACAAAGGTTCATTATGGAGCTGTAACTGCTGGTTCTCCCTTTAAACAAAATGAACAATTATAAATCAAATTGGAGAAGTTAGGAAAGCAAATGAATAATTGCCAAGCTTTCATCTCGTATGAACTATGGTAGTTCATTTTGTCATGCAGTGTTTCACCTAGCAACTGTTGCCAAGAAAATCTGCATCTTAATCCACAATTCCAAGAAAGATGACAACCTCTTTCTGTAAATGATCAAGGCTATAATGTATATTTTAAATCTTTTTGCTTCCTGTGTTTCGCTGACTCAAAAAAACCCAAAAAGCCCCCAAATAATTTTTTTGGTTGTTTTTTTCTATATATATATATATATATATTACAGATCACAAATAGGTCATCCAGAAATTACTAATAGAACGATGGAAGCTGTAAACAACTCATTTTACTTTGTGAAAGTGAAAAAAGTATTATTTCAGAAGAATAAAGTGTCAAGTACTGAAGCTCAGAGTTTCTTATACTTTAATATTTTTTCCAGTACTTTTCTGGATTATTTCCAACTCAAGAGTAGTATACTTTTGGAAGGTTTGTTTTGTTTTGTTTTGGAGGGTTTTTTTGGGGGGGGGTGTGTGTTTGGTTTTCTTTTGGGGAGAAGTGTGTGTGTGTGTGTCTGTTTTTTGCTTTACTTCCCTGGGTGCAGTCAAAATATACAACACATAAAATTTGGTTTGGCTCAGGTTTTCTGACAGCAATCCATTGCCAACCAATACCTTAATCAGACTCACTAATTTATACTATGCCTTGACTGAAATCCATAGAAATCATTGTTGACTATATACAATGCAGTGATCTCTAAAACTTGGCTATTTAGGAAGATGGGGACAGTTGATTCATTTTACACAATATGCATGGTGTCTGTAAGAGGCCAGCAAACAATAGAGGCTACTACCCAGTAGACTACTGTATATTGAATAGCATACTAAAAGTATTTTACAATCTATGGAATAGGCTTTGCAAAATATTACAAGCCAGGATTTACAATAGAACATTAACTGTGGAAAAATAAAACGTCCAAGAACTCCTGTCTGAGAGGTAGAGTGGTGCTGGCTAAGATCCTTCAGTTGACTCATTTAAAGGTTTAGATTGCATCTCAGAAACAACATCTCAGAAGCTGAATTTAGTCATATTTGCCTCTCTTGTAATTTTATTTGCTGCTCTACAAATAGGTTCTTGATTTATTTTATTTTCCTTTTGACAGAACATAACACAAGTAATATTTTGCTTTAGTTCTGTCTGCTGTTGATAGTGACCCTGGTTGAAACTGGTGAACACAGATACATTGCTTTTCTGAAAGTATTCTCATGAACTGGGATAAGCAAATCCACAGGACCTCAAACCCAACATGGGTACCAGAAGATCACAGAAAATTAATTTCTAGAATGGATTTCAGATTTCAGTTTTCTGGAGCAAGCATCCTGAGAAGCTGCATGAGCCTTAAAGTGAATGTTGCTGGATGCTGGACTCTAAAAAGCAACACCCTCTGGGGAAAGGCAGGTATCAAATCTATGATGAAGATCACAAGAAGATGTGATACTCAAGATAAGAAAGGGGTGGATAGAAGGCAGTAAAATGATGTTAGTATGGTATCACCACCATAGAATCATAGAAATGTTTTGATTGGAAAAGATCTTTAAGATAAATAAGTCCAACCATTAATCAGACACTGTGATGGCCTAGCACTAAGCCATGCCTGTGAGTGCCATGTCTACACATCTTTTAAATGCTTGCAGGGATGATGACCACACCACTTTCCTGGGCAGCCTGTTGCAGTGATCAACAACCTTTTTGGTGAATAATTTTTCTTAATATCAAATTAAACCTCTCCTGGTACAACTTGAGACCATATCCTCTTGTCTTATTGCTTGTGACCTTGGAGAAGAGACCAACACTCACCTGGCTACACCATCCTTTCAGGTAGTTGTAGAGAGTGATCAGGTCTCCTTTCAGCCTTCTCCAGGCTGAAAAACCCCAGTTCCCTCAGCTACTCCTCATCAACTTGTGCTCCAAATACTTCCCCACCTCTTTGCCCTGCTCTGGACATGGTCCAGCACCTGAATGTCCTTGTAATGAGGTGGCCCAAAACTGAACACAGACTCGAGGTGCAGCCTCACCAGAGCTGAGTACAGGGGCACAATCACTGCCCTGGTCCTGCTGGCCACACTATTTCTGGCACAAAACAAGATGCTACTGGCCTTTTTGGCCACCTGGACACACTGCTGCCTCATGTTCAGCTGGCTGTCAATAACATCCCCAGGTCCTTTTCACTCAGATGACTTTCCAGCCACCCTGCCTACCCTCTGTAGCATTGCTTGGGACCTGTGTGTCTTATGGAGTCATGTTCAACGTATTATCTTTGTCTATAGGTACAATTTTAATAACCATCAGAGAAAATATTTGAACATCTGGATGCCATTTCAGATCCATATCACCCAATTCATGAGCCTATTCAACTTCACACTCATCCATTACTGCTGTGCAGTGGCAGGTTTGAAAGAAAATCTTTGAAAAAACAGTGCCCTTTTCGAATGGCAAATGAAAGCTAGCTGGGCTGCTCAAAGATATTCCAAAGAAAATTTGAGGACCTTTTGAAAGTGGTCTGCTGATACCTATATGCAGTTAATTACATCTCAGACTTTGTTGGATTGGGGCCTAGAGATAAAGAACCATCTGGTAGATTTTAATTACTTATCATAATATCTTAGCCGAAAAAAAGAATAAAAACTCATTATGGAGTACATTTTGTAATATTAAGATCTAAATTGCAGAAAACACAAGAAATTAAAAAGTGTAATGAATATAGCACATTGTGCAGTTAAAGATGAAATTAAATGCAAATCGGTAGTTAAAATTACTAAGTCATAGACCACACTGTTGTATTTAAATTTTGGAATAAAAGTTACTGTAAAAACCATAGTATCAACCATATAATTATCTGTAGATTGGACAACATGGGAAACCAATCAATTTAATATTTTGTATTACACATACGTATAGAATAACATTGGTATAATAATAATCTAATGAAGTTACTCATTTTTTTACAGTTACTTTTGAGAACTTTCATTTAGGTCCCAAATCATTTATCAACCTAACCATTGCTTGCGAAGCCAGGTTTAAAAGAAAAAAAATTGCTTGCAGTCATGGATTAGTTTATTATAATTGCTAAGAGTAGTCAGATTTGGAGCAGACAAGGCAGCAGGGTGCTGTGCTTCCCTATTCCTGTGACTACCTGGCAGAGAGGCTGAGCACACATGGCTACTGTACCTTACAAGGGACACTATGCACAAAACACAAATAAACAAACAAAACAATATTCCCAGGATAATTCATCCTATAAGAAGATAGGTGATAAAAAATGTCGGTGACTATTTCTTTTTGCACCATTTATTACCATCAAAGAAGTTATTCCTAGAGATTTGACTTTTTTGATGGAGGCTAATTCCATAAACCTTGAATGCTCTACTTAAAGTGTGCCCCAATATCTTCATGAGATAAACTTTCTTATTGTTTAATAAGGGTGTCAATTGATATTATACAGTATTTTAAAATGCAATATATAAGCCCTCTGGCAATATTTTCTTTCCTCTACAAATATTTTAACATAATATCTTTTTGTAAATATAAAGAAAATAATTATGAAAAGAGGACAGTCTGAGGAACGGAAGGATAAGGAAAATAACTGGCTTGTACCACATCTGATTTGCCCTCAAACAACTGAAAAAAAGTGAATGACTTGAAAAAAATTGTAACCCCATCAATAAAATCAGTTTTTGCACTGAGGAACACTGAAGTGGTCTCTGCATTCTAAAATTGTACTTGTGAGCCAATTCAGTATGTTTGAGTACCACATAAATTAACATGGAAAAAAAATAAATAGGCTGTGTTATATAGGAAAGTTATGAAAATGATGTGACAAGAAGAAACCAGAATGGTCTCAGTGAAGGAAAAATATGTACCCATAAACAGGTGTTTACTGCAGATCCTGAAGAAGTCTTTTATTTAACATTGTGTCAGGCATATGCTTTCCAGTTAAGCAAAACACTTATTTGGTTTTAGTAGACTAAAAGTTATTCTGTTAAGAGTATAAGACCAAAAGGCTTAGTGAAAATAGATTTGGGATGGACAGACAGGACAACCCTCCAAACCAAAATAATAAAATGCTTGTTTATAGATTACCAGTACCAAAGAATACATATTTTCTTGTAAAATGTTACACTGACTTCATCATTTTGCATGCTTATGTGTTCTTTGTTTTCATTTTACATTTCACTGATATTTGCTACTGGATATTATCAACCGTAATGTATTAGTCTTGGCAAATACATGATCTAATCCTGCATGTTTAAGACAAAGAAAAAAACCTTGAGTGTAGAGATTGCAAATGTAAGCTTGCTGTATATAATTATCAATGATATTTTCAGAGTATTAAAATCCAGCCTTAGAGGTTAATCATGCAATTGAGAGTTGCATATTCCTCTTTTTATGATGAGAAAAGCTCTCGTATTTTGTCAAGTAAGAAGGATTAAGAATAAAAATAAATTGTTTCTGTGAGGAAATCTTGGAGAAGCTGAAAATTGTTTCTCTGGGGATTTTTTTGGATTTTGCTAACATATTCTAAAGGGAAAAATAAAAAAAAAAGAAAAAAAGATAATATTAAAATATTGGGGTTTTGCTAATTTTACTAATTAATTTATTTACTTTTTAATTAATTTTACTAATTATTTTCAGGCATATTTTCTAAATAAGTGATTAAAATAGTAATAAACTACGAAATTCCTTTACTTTGATCCATATATATTAGGCTTTTAGAAAGCTCTATGTACTGCATATGTGAACATATACATTTTTACACCTATACTGACACATAAATGTGTACAGCATGTTTTACAAAAAATTTACTACAGTAAAATAAACAGAGCACTAGGAATTAAATCCAAATGTAGCTTCCCCTAAATGCCAATGAGATCACTTGATGTCTTGGCTGCATAGCTTGAACTATGCTAAAGGAGATACATTTCTTCAGAAACACACATGCCCTAGACATTTTGCCTAAACAGAGAAATCCATCTTGTCAGTGTCATCAGGACAGCTACTGAATGTCCCAGGATATTGTCTGAGCTGCAAATAGACCAAATGTCGCAGCTCTGTCAATCAGGCTCCCAGAAAGTTTATTGATTTGTAACAGAATTACACACTGGAAAGACACAAGGAGCTCTCAGATTAGCAGCATCCCAACCACAGCTGAGTTTCTTTTCAAGTTTGATCTTTATTGGGTTGCAGGTATCATTTCTAAAGGAAGATGCTCCTGCACGTGCCGGTGAGCAGTTTGCTCAGGCATGATTTCATGTCTCGATCGACGCTGTCCAGCTGATGAAGTTTGATTAATGCATTGATGGGGATTACTGCAAAATAAGGAAGCACATTTATTCACATTCTAAAACCCAAATAAACTCACGAAGATCCTTTAGATTTTACTTTACAGGCCCAGGCCTTGGAAAACCTATATGGAGCCCTACTAAAATGAGTGGATGTGCATCATTAATTTTAAGCAGCACCTCCTCTGGCTTCAGTGCTAAGTTCAGATACAGAATGTGCCTGTTGCAAACAATTTCTGTAAGACCTGCTTTTGAGATACTTTTTGATTTTCCAGTTGTGGGCATGTCCGTAGCCCTTAGATATTTGGTCATCCTTTGAAAGTGGAGACAGCTATAAGCCTAGGAATAGCTCTTGAAACTGGGCATAGTTTTGTAGCTTCTCTGGGTAAGAGATAATTCACTAGAACAATACCCACAGCTGTCTGTGGGCCATGCAAACCCTCCTGGCAGGAGGCTGCAGGGAAAGATAACACTTCACTAGCTGTCTTTAAATCATGTTTCCAGAACAGCAGCATAACTCAGACATGCAGTATCAGGTAACTTCCATTAAGATGTGCTGTATAAAGAAATTACCTCACCTCTAAGATAAAACACAGAACCTTTTTAAAGGTGTGCCCTAACACCAAGAACAAACAGAAAGGGAGGGAAGCGAACGTACCCTGTTCAAAGGACTTAGAACATCCTAAGGAAGCCAAAATAACTGCCTGAAATGTGATATGGCTGAAATCTAAGCTTACACTTCTGTCTCCTGAAAAAAAAAATCACAGAGTCTTTAATGATGGGAGATAGTAAAAACTTAAAATGGGATCCTTTGATATCAGTCAGGCATATTGGTTCAGCTGCGACTGAGGAAGTACTGGGCAATGCTCTCTGCTCTATTTGTTTAATGTACTCTCCAATATTATTTTCATCACTCTGGAGGCTGAGTCCTTTCCAGAAGGGCATTTAAAGCTGCCTAACCAGCATGTAGTTGTGTGATTTCTTCCTATCTAGTAATTACTAATGTTTATATGGTAGCAACAATTAATGTAGACAATAGATATAGCTTGAAGGAATACGCCTTTGTGCAACCACTTTTGAATGCCTAAACCTTTCCAAGGGTATGTTCTAACATGGGATTCTCCCCTTCGTGGGAGGATTTGCCTGCAGTGAAGGAATATTTCAAAATTATTCTTTCTTTCCTTTTCCCTGTTTTTAATGCTGCAGAGGTTTTTATGGAATGCAGAATACCTGAAGAAATGTTAACTGAAATTCTACTGTGAATTGCATATGCCATCTACTGCAGAAAAGTAGTTAATATTTAATAAACCACCTCACAGAACACAAGGGAAATTAATCCTATTAAGTGTGAACAGCTAAAAAGGACATTGGATACCAGTGTGGTTAAGTAGTAATAGAAAAGGTTGTTAAAATTATAATCCACTGGAAAAGAGAAAAATGGGAATAGCTGCTGAACAAAATAAACTAATACAGCTTAAGGAGAAATAATTAAAGGGGCAAAAGAAAACAAGAAATGCTAAAATTTCTACAGGTTGTTCAGCTGACACATCGAGGGGATTTGAACATATCTGCAGCAGGTGAAAAACAACCAAGGAAGGCACTAAAGAATCAAACATGAGGAAAATAACTGCAAGGTATGGTACACATGGCAAACAGCAGAATTTTTCATTGTGGCATCAAGAAGGGTGTAATCCTGAGGGGTAAAACAGAAGGAAGTCTGGGGATGCAGAACAGAAAATACATATATTTGCACTGCTAAATTCTCAACAGCTTCATAGAATGATTAAAAGGATAAAACTGCTTCTATTCACTGATGTTCTATTTAAAAGTTCAGCATAATGAGGCAATGGGATTATCCAGATGTCCCCCTCTAATCTACTACCTCTCAAGAGAAAGGAGTTCAAAGAGCATCTTTTCTGGCCAAGCTTTCATCTGGGAAAGGACAGAAATCTGGTTCTAGAGTTCTACATGCCAAAGTCTGAACAACCACGAAAATGCACAGAGAAGAAACCTCCCTTGCACACATGCGCATGTCTTTCATGTTATCATTCACGAGTTAGAAGGCTTAGGCTGATTATAGAATCTTGACTGACGAAGCACAAGTCTTTTATGCATTACTGGATTACATTTTTGTTGTGTCTAAATTAAAACTGCTCAATAGAGGTGTTTGAAGGCTTTGGAACATCAGTCTGCATTTTCTGATCTTCCTTGGTTATTTCAAAGAATAATTTTCTTTAGAAAACTAACCTCAATCTTCTGTCTGTCTGGAGCTGAATTTAGAAAGTAGAATTTACTACCTGTCATCTCCTCCATTTTTCCCACTTGGCCTCAACAACAACAAGAGAAGACCTCTGCACATATTTGTTTCCATCTTTCTCCCTTGTACTTAAGTGTAAACTAAATCTAAAAAGTTCAGTCAGCTTGTCATGCTGAAGAGGCTTGTTCTGCAGCTGCCATACAGTCTTCCCATGTCCAACAGAGCTAGATCCAGTGAAGGCTGAAGTTTTACTTGCCTTTCCATTTGTGAAGCAAGGAGCTGCTGATTAATGGGGTGTTTGGAACCTGTAGAATCAATAAGTACGTAACTTGCTTTTTCATATTCTCTTAATCTGGGACAGTGAAGAGGCTGCAATTGAAGCACACTCTGCATGTTCCATAATGGGATGAAGACTGAAAAGTTTCCAAGTGTCAGGGAGAGAATAAGGGAATAAAAGGGAGTAACACCACATACTTGATAGAAGAAAAGCACTAGAGAATAAAAATAAATAAATTATTGATTAAGTACCAGATGTGCTCAAAGTACTAGTAATTAATTCATTCATTAGGTGGACTAAGCAGATAATTTTCTCTGTCCCTATGTTCTTTCCACATCTTTTGCACATTTGGTTGTAGATAAGTGGCAATGATAAATATTCTACTGAAAACTGTTAAGTCAAGGGAGTGAATATATATAGTGATGAATTCAGGATTCTTTTATCTGATACTTTGACTCAATCAATGTGAAAATATTTATACTTAAAAGGAAAAAGCGTGTAGCTTTTAAGTAATTTTTCTGTATTTTCCTATGGATTTTACAATTCAGAACATTTCTCAGCTAAATATATACTGCAAGACCTAAATTTCATAGTGCCACATTGGCAAGTTCTTTTCCACAGCATTGAATAGCATAATTAGATGAACAATGCCTGGCTATAACAGAGCACAGCATCTTTCTTTGAGGTGCTCAGAAACGATCCTGGTGCCTTCTACCTAGTAATATTGTGAAGATGCAGTTCTGATGAAAGACTATGTTAACCACTGATGGAGGTAAAACACCTGCCACTTCTGCTCTGAATGATGTCAGAGTTCACAGAAGTTACTCAAAATGCATAATATAAACTGTTGTGAAGAATGTATGTTTTTTCTTCATACTTTTATTGCAGTTCTAATTCCTTATTTTTATGTGTATGGAATCTGTCAAAAAAAGGTGGATCAAATTATTTGCTAATTCATAGCAAATTCACCTATTTTTTCAGTAATAAAAAAAGAAAAAGAATTAGTTACTGTGTTTTTGACGTTTATGTCATGTCACTAATATTTATACAAACTCAGTTGATCTACAAGGGATTTTAATCTTGAAAAGTATTCCATTTTTGCTCAGCATGAATCATGTGAACTGTTGTTTTGACATTATATTGAATAATCTATAGTTTGGACAGATCTGATGAGCAGTTGATGATGCCTATCTTTTGTATGACTTTCAGGTCCTCTGATTTGCCTTCCATATCCACATGCCCAGTTAGCTTAAACTGATCTATAAAATCATCTCCACTGCTTAGATTGTGTCTAGGTAGCATGAAGAACAGAACAGAGAGAGTACTTGCTGTGGATAATAGGGGAAGTGATTAGGTTTTCAGGTTATTCTATACAGATGCAAGAATACTGACCTGAGTTGTTTTGCTGTGCTCAAAAACATCTGCTCTTGTGCTAATGCAGCTCCTTAAACATCACCTGCATTCTCAGCTCACTGGATCATGCTGGGTCATATCTAGCAATACATTCCTGTAACCTCTGATAAACTCCTGAGAGCTGATTGTCTTATCTTTTTTCCTGATCCTGAAGAAGTGACAAGACAGTCTGGATATTTCTTCATGCACAACGTAAAGCAAAGTGATAGCTTCTTCATGGCTTGGACCAGCTTCACAAACCCATCCAGACCAAGTGAACTGTGATGAAAGGTAGTGGCTGCAAGCTGCAGAAGGATGTGTGATTACCCTCTACCTCATCTTCTTGTGTTAACATCCTGAACATTACTGTGCTGCTGGCCCAAATTTGGTCTGCTTCCTTCATCTCAAACTCCTACTAAGTTAAAGCTGCTGTCAGTGAGAAACTTTGGCCATATCCAGATGCAACCTTCTACCCTTTCTATCTGCACTTTGACCCTGAGAAATACTAAAAGCTTTTTCTGTTCTGGGCAAGTAGAGATCTGAGAATAGTTTGTCTGCAAATAATCCAGAAATAAACAGAGATTCTTCCATTTTAATTGTCTCGGAATAAGTAGTAGCTAGCTATGAGGTACCTTTAAAATTCTGAAACTATTTTGAAGTGTAATTGTGTTCTTTGGCTGATATATATATATAACAATTAAAACTGTCACTGTTAAACATTCCTCGTGGTACATCTTTTCCATCAGAACATCAATTTGTTAGATTATGTTAAAAGCTTACATTAAAAGCTGTGAATTTACTGTGATCTATATACATGTTCTGATAACAATATAATTAAATTAATGCATTAATATAATGAATTATATAAATGTATATCAACGGATACATTAATAACAAGCTTTTCTATTAATAAATTTCAATACTATAAACAAACTCATAAGTAAATGTTCTCATATAATCCTGACCTTAACAAATGAATACATAAAACATATTTTCAAAACCTTGGAAGAATTTTAAATTTTTAAAACTTTGAAATATATTCTAACAAAGTTCTCTTCACTGCTCAATGATATTTTTGATGCATAGATACATTATTTCATGATAGTCAACTTGCTACATGTCTCATTTGATGATGAGATAATTTGCACTACTTGCCATTGGGAACTAATACAAAGAAAACAACACATATTTTAAGTCTTTGACAATTCCAAAGATTGGGAAGGCTAAGGAGTAATGAGAGATAAATTATACTGTTTAAGATATGCCTAATTTTCCTCAAACCAGGAGGAAGGTAGTGGTAGTGGTTGTCTCTCAAGCAAATCTTACTGGGTTGATGATGTAAAAGCTTCAATTTTTACAAAAGATATGAAAAATTACATTTTTATTTTCAAGGAACATGAAATACTAAAAGTTAAATATTTTTATGTATCATGTGAGCCATCAAATCACACCAATTTTATACAAATTTTCAGCTGTGAATTAACGATTAAACTAAATTAAATCTTTCTATTGTTCAAACTAATACACACCCTTCTTCACACACAAACAAACCTTACACCAAATTATTTAGAATGCAGTGCCTGCATAGGTGTTAATAGAAGAGGCACTGCCAGGTCTGCTGGAATAAATGTTATCATGCACATCATCTACTGAGACAATGGAATAGGTGTACACATTCACTACAGCCATACACCGGTAAGGGATTTAAAGCCATTGAAACACATACTTATTTCTCTCCATACTATATCTTTGCTTCTGTATTTTGACTGGCTCCTTTCAGTAAGTCTGTGTTTTGAGAGTCCTGTGGTTGAGAAAGAGCTGTGAAAGTAAAAACATCTACACCCTAACTGATACCATTATATTTTTATCCTTGCAAAGCCAGAGAAGAATATTTTTCATGCCTATTTTACTATCTGTAATTTAGACAACAATTACATATTTCCAAACTACACAGCTATTTCAAAGGTAAATCAAGCCACACAATGGCGACCTGAATGATAATTTAAAAGCAAATTGGACTACTGTCAAAAAATAATAAAAAACATATTAGCTCCATTGGTTTCTGTAGCTGTCAAGAGCTGTTCGTGTTTTAGATATTATTATGAACAAAAAAGAAGAAAAAAACCGCCCAAACCTTTCATCTTGTTCCTTTCACTTTATTATATATCATTCAGGTACCTTGGAAAAGCCATCTTTTTCTTTTTTTTCTTTTTATTTCCCCCCCTCCCCCCCACACCCCCCTTTCTTCTTAATTTCTTTTCAATTTGTTTAAAGTTGACAGGAAATATTGAAATCTTGTTCAATTTTTTTTTTCTCCATTGCCTGTGACATAAAGAGGAGAACAGTGTGCTCCCGATGGCATAGCAAATGCAGAAATAAAAGAACAGCTTTTTCAAGATCTTCACAACAGAAGCTCATTAGAAGTCTAAATACAGTCTACGAATGGCACAGTTATTTCTTGGGGTCCTTGTGGATTTCAAATCTAAATTGCTGTTATTGAAAAGCAAAATAGAAAATCTCTGAGATGGAATGGATAATTAAGTCTGAACTGTGGGTCAACTTTTCAATAAAGGCTAATTTATTTGCCTATAAATTGTCTATTCCACTTGTTTAAGTCAAGAGGCTTTGAAAGCTAGACACTGAATGGTATGCCCATATTGTGGTCACGGGAATGCCTGCAACTTTTATATATAGATATATATAAGTATATACATTGCACCATTCTTCTGTTCAGTTAAATAAGTGAAGTGCTAACACACCGGAAGCTGTGAGGGATTGTGATCTGCAAAGCCTACCTTGGGTACTGTCGTGGTTGTACCCCAGCTGAGAGCCAGGCACCATGCAGCTGCTTGTCTTTTAAGAGGGAGTGGGAGGAGAGGGTGACTGAGGGATGGGGGAAGGAGAAGAAAACCAGAAAAACCAAAACTTCATGGGTTGGGAGGTTGGGATAAAGATAGTTTACTGGGAGAGCAGGAAGATAGATATAATAACAGGACTTTATAGCAAAATATATGAAACTGGTGATACAGGATGCAGAGTCTCACTGAACCGCACAGATCAGGCCGTACAGCCCAAAGCTGTCCCCAAAACCAGACCATCCCCAAAACCATGTCCTGGAGCTGCCTGCTCCTCCCCCCACCAGCTCCCTTTTTATGCTGAGCATGAAGCAATTAACATGGAATACCTCCTTTGGCCAGTTTGGGTCACCTGTCTTGGCTGTGTCCCCTCCCTTCTTCTTAGTAGGGAAATATGAACAACTGACAAATCCTTGATTGCTTGGGAGCAACTAGAAACATCAGGGTGTAATCAGCACTGCTCCCATCCTGACTCCCAAACATGGCATCCCACCTGCTGCATCCTAGCCGAAACCAGGACAGGTACATACCAAGAACACTCCTGCTGCATTGGGTGTTCAAGCTGTATCCAGTACCTGTACATGATGTGTAGAAACACACTGCTACATGTACAGTGATTTATACCTTTATCCAGAGGTTATGTACTATAGTTGTCTGTGCAATAGCCTTTTAATCTTCTAAAACATTATCCTTCTTTCTCTGGAATGTTTTACACTGCAATGATAGCATTGACTTTGCTTAGCTAACATCTCATTTACACCATCATACAGGTATTAGCAAAACCCTTCTAAGTCCTCAGATGGTAAAACACTGTAAAGAGCTAAGCACAGGATTGTGGAAAATCTCAGACTGGAGGTTTTGGAGATGAGTGCAAGGGAAAAAGTAGATGTCAAGAACAGCTAAACCATGCATTGGCAGAGGGAAGGACCAGCTGCTCTTGGGCTTTTGACCTCCCTGTTTCCCAAGATTCTTCACTGTAAGGACATTATTCCCTTATTACACTGCCAATCCCATCTTTCCCTTCTAGAGAAACAAACTCTGAAGTGTCTGTCCCTAGTTTGGCAAAACCACTATCTATGTATTATTTTTCTTAGGCTACAACCCAATGTTTTAAAACCCTGGATGTTGCTGTACACCCAGGTTGTTCCAATGAAAAAACCCATTATTGCTGAGTTTTTACTGGTTTTCTTTTGCATTTTATTTCTGCTTGTTTTGAATGCTGTTTCAATCACACTCCATTACCTCATCACGTTAGAATGAATTTTTGCATACACTCAGCATGAAAAGGAGATAAACAAAAATGTTCATAGGTTTACCATAGTGGCTGAAACTCTTTCATTTGTTACTACTATAGGCTATACGTGTAATTTAGAGGAGGAAAGGGGTGGTGGAAAGGAAAAGTCCAGTTTATGTCGGTTTTGCTAATTCTGGATATAGTCCACTGGATTTAGCACCCTATCAAGTTTGCAGAAGTCTGAAGATAAAATGCATCTCTCAGTAAATGATATCCTTACTCAAAGAAAAAAAAACCACAACTGAACTGCAAATATTAGATGTGGGGGTTTGAATCTTAATTTGAAAACTTTCTGCTGTTGTGATTCTTCTGCATGGCATATGAAGCAAAAAATATTACTTACTGTTGAAGCAAGACCTGGTAAAATACCTTAAGATGTCTAGTCTATCTCAGATTTACCTTTTTTTTCTCATTACATGTTCCAAAAATTCTGTATCCAATAAAAAATTCCACTTCCTAGTGCATACTATAAAATCTCCATATTTTGCTTCATTTCCACATTAGGCTCAAATTTACTGTTTTAATTTGGTAAAATGCAGAGTGTGTTGATTATGATTAAGGAACTATACAGTGAGGTAAAAACTATAATAAGTGGGGTAATACAAGAGTGGTATAACTGCAGCACTATTAATGTATCACTGAACAAATTAAATCTTTAAATGATGTAGATTCACTAGAATTCTCTTTGATGAATGCCAGCATTAGGAAGCTACCTTTCTTATTGCTGCACATTGAAACACACTCCTGACATAAATGCACTAATGACTGGTAATGGGCATTAAATCTGCTCTCACATACAGAGTTTCAGATGAACCATGGTTAAAGTAGGACAGGATTAAATGAGCTGCACATTTCCTTTTATTGCTTCACCCATGCTACTTCCATTCTGTGGATATCTTTTAATAAATTATTTCCAGTAGTATCAAAAGAGTACTGCTCAAGAGTACAGGATTCATTTCAGGAGAAAAAGAGCGTGTGCATTTCCTGGAAATACCTTTTAATGGGTGGAGAGTAGAAATTAAAGTGACTTTCTTGAGATAACACATTTTCTCACATGTAGATAAAACATAATCTTTGTTATGGTTATATTTGCCATTTGGTAAATAGAAAACAACCCTTTTTCATTTTACTTCACAATCTAAGTATTACTCTAGTAACTAGGCTCATACATACTAAAATATTTATTGAATGCCTGTGTAAAGGTGTTCTATGTGCAGCATGCAAGCTACAAAGCTAAAATGTAATGACCTATTTATTAGTTCCAGGAGTTTATTTTTAAGTTTTCTTGTTTTCCTGATTCCTTTGGCATACTTTAAACCATATTATTGCTGTTTCTAACCACTCTGGACTGTAAAAATATAGAATGTTCTTAAATGGATTTTCACTGAAATGCCCAGAATAGATACGTCTAATTTTCTGATAATGCAAACCTGACATTCTAATTAGAAAATGTGTATGTTCTATGAAGTACCACTGCAACATCTGACTTTCTTTTCTTCCTTGAATCAGCCTGCATTTTAAGATAAAATGAAAGGGTGACAGCTTAACAAGAACTTTACATCTCTGCTTCTTCTTCTTCTAGACTGGTGGAAATGAACTGTCTGGAAGACATTGGCCACATGACACAACATAATTTGCAACTGGATGTACAGTCATGTGTGAGTAAAGCAAAAACATGTCATTTGAAATTTAAAATAAAATTTAAAAGTAGCTAAACTCTGTTTATACTATTAATTTTTAATTCCTCTGTTCCTGCCTTACTAAATTATTAATATTTTGTACTTAACGCTTATGAAGTTACTAAACTTCCCTTCTGGAGGGAACTGAAAGCCCAATATACATACCAGACCCACTCTTTAGGGATGTCTGCTGTCTCCCTGGTGCTTGGATTAAAGATATGAAGAGAAAGCTTCCTATCCTGGTACAGCTCTCAAATTATTGCCCATTATTGATGTTTCATGTAGGCAGTGGTGAAGTTGCAACAAGAAGTCTGCGGCCAATCAAGAGAGACTTCAGGGCCTTGGAATAAGGAGCACAAGTAGTGTCATTCCAGTTGCAGGGAATGATGAAGGGAAGAAACAGGAAGACCCAGCCTCTCTTCCCTCAAAGATGTAGTGTGATCTGTAACCAATTGAAGGGCATCTCCACTAGTGCAACCAGCATGGGCAACAAACAGGAGCAGCTGGAAGCCATGGTGCAGTGGGAAAACTGTGATAATAGTTGCTGTCATGGAAATATGACTCACCCAACTGGAGTGCTGCAATGAATAGCTATGAACTCTTAGAAGAGACAGGCAAGGAAGGAGAAGTGGTAGGGTGGCCTTGTATGTTACAGAGTGGTTTGCCTAGAGCTTAATGATGGTGGTGATGGCTGAATTTTGATGGACAATAATTTTTTTTGTCTTTCCCAATGTGACACCCTTCCACAAGAAGGTCTGGAAAGAGCATCCAGTAACTACAGACCTGTCAGTGACCTCAGTGTGTGGGAAGGTTATGGAGCTGATCAAGTTGAGTGCCAGCATACACAAGGCATACAGAACAAGCAGGTGATCAGGCCCAATCAGCATGGGGTCATGAAAGGCAGGTACTGTTCCTTCTATGATCAGTTGCCCTGCTTAGTGGATGACGAGGGAAAGGCTGTGGATGTTCTCTACCTGGATTTCAGTAAAGCCCTTTGACACCATTTCCCACAGCATTCTCCTGGAGAATGGAGCTGGTTACAACTAGGACAGGCACAGGGTTTGCTGAATGAAAAGCTAGATGAATGGCTGGGCCCAAAGAGTTGCAGTGAATGGAGTACAATGCAGTTGATGACCAGTCACAAGTTGTGTTCCCCAGGGCTCAGTACAGCAGGCCGTTCTGTTTAATGCAGTTACACATTCCCTAACTGCCTGCTTAGCAACTGGAAAACCTTTGTTTGGCAGAGGTGAAGGAAGGTTCAGTTGTGTGGCAGGGAGTGATCAAAGACTTTAAGAAGCTCTAATAACCCTCAAGGTTTTAATTTGTAAGCAAACGTACAAAATATAAAAAAATTATAGAACTATTTAGCAGCAAAATCAGGGACAACTAAGTACTAAGATACTGTTTTGTGAGGTCCTTTTCATTCTTCCCAATGAAATCCAGATCAGGAAGAATTCATTCATCTCATAGCATAAATGATGCCTGAGAATGATGGTCTTACAAAGAGGCATTGTAAAGTTCTGGTCAGGGTACAGCAGAGAAAGATGCATATAAAGTGTTTTAAGAAGTATTTTACTATCTGTCTTTCCTTCTAGGAAAGAGTTGCTATTTCTCCCTGTGGCTAAATAAGAAATTCATCACCATTGGCAGTTTGGGGACTGTATTTCAACTTTGCATCACCAGACATAGAGATACCTTTTTTTCTCCAGCTGACAGGGAATATTTAAAATATGAGGACTGAAGTGGTTGCTTTTCTGTTTCTTTCCTGATTTAGTTTCCAGATTTTCTGTGCCAACCTGACTCTTTTCTGCTTGTTTGAGGGGCACTTGCCACCAGAGCCTGAACTGGACAACTGTGGCATAATAAATCCTGGACTTCTTTCTGAAATTTCCTAGTGGGTTTAAAGTATTTTTTGCCAGTACTTTTCAGTGGAAGGACTCTGCAAAAGGCTCTATGACTACACAAGAGAGTTTAGTGTTGTGAGTTCACAGATGAAGAATTGAGAGCTACAAACATAACTCAGAGAGCTTTCTTGTTAGAAAATATATATTGCACATTGGAAGGGCCTGACACTCTTTCCCTGACAAAGTTCATTCAGCCTCTCATGCTGCAAGTCCCCTTACATTCTAGTCAGGAAGAGGCTGTGAGCTTTCCTTTCAGTGAAACAAGTGAACTGAGATTTGGATTCTTAAATATACGCCACCAAGATAATCCGTTATACACTGCATAGTGGAACAACCCTTTTCTTCAACTGCATGGGGACTGCTGTCTATCATTTTGATATGTGTTTTCTAGAGACAGTTTGTTACAGGCATGGAAAAACATACAAAACCCCAGCAGAAGAGCACATTACTGAAATGCAGTGTTAGAAGTGTTTGTTGCTGAAAAAAAGAAGATGAAGAAAAAAAAGGTATTGTATTTTTTATTTTGAGATTTTTTTCTTCAAGAAAAGTCTCTTCTTGTTGTTAAAAATACAGTTTATAATCTTACTATGCGTATCTCCCTGACAGGTATTAAACCAGTATCATTTGTGGCTTTTTATTAGGCTGCAGGAAGTGCTAATGTCACCTTTTCTTTGGAGGCTTGTAATTTCAGAGTCTGTCCTCTAGCACAGCTTGAATAAGGTTCATGATTAACTCTTCTTGTTTAATGTATTAGTTTTGCTGAAAACCTTGCTTGCAGAAGTTCCACAAATGTTAGCTTTTCTGGAAAGGCCCTATAGTAAACAGTAAAGCTGTTGAAGTAGTGTGTATATCCATCAGACACTTTTCTCTTTCCAGTTAAAAGCACTTTAAGCTCCTTTTATGAAAAAAGACATCATGTGCTATGCAAGGTAAGGGCCAAGAATAATCGTCATTCATCCTGTGAAACACCAAAGAATTGAAAAGTACATCAGTCAGTCCAAAGGCTTTGCATCAAGGAGCACAAAGCTAAAAAAGGCTTCACAGAAAGGAGTGTTTCCTCCAGCTTCTGAGGAGAGAAAAGCCCTGGGGGAACCTTACATTCAACTCTGTCCTGGGAGCAATCACTTTTAAAAGGGAGATGAGCAGCTGTGTAAAGTGGCTGTCCTATTCACGGTGAATGGATAGAGGTCTACTATAAAAGAGAAGGTAAGAAGACCTTTCAGATTTAGTCAAGACAGGGTGGGGTTGATTTTTGTTGTTAGAATCCAAAAACCAAATGGACTGCCCGAAATGGTCTGAAGCAGATATTTGGTCCTCTCTGTGAACTTATGGGGGTAAAGCTTTTCTGCAAGCCCCTGGTTCAATTGCATGTTTATTTGTACAGCTTCAAAACAGTAGCCCTCCGTCCAGCAGAGCATACTCTGGTGTTTGGCATCCCTAGAGCTGTACACACAGACCTGACTGCAACAATGGTCACTCACACAGGGATTGTTGTTTCAGGAAAAGGTGTTGCACTGGATCCAAAAGCCAAAGAGAGGAGAAGCTGCCACAGATCTGTGCCCCAGGTCTGACCAAAACCATATCTGAGGATATGTTCCCAGTATGTACACGCACACAGTGTGCAAATACACACCCTATCTTTATATGTAGAGAAACACAGAATCACAGAATCATAGAATCACAGAATTGTTTTGGTTGGAAAAGACTTGCAAGATCATAAAGTCCACCTGTTAACCATTAACCACTGCCAAGCTCACCACTAAACCATATCCCTAAGCACCACATCTGCATATCTTTTAAATATCTCCAGGGATGGTGACCCAGTCAATTCGCTGGGCAGCCTCTTCCAGTAATTGACAGCCCTTTAGGTGAAGAAATTTTTCATAACATCCAATCTACACTTCCCCTGGTGCAGCTTGATGCCATTTCTTCTCGCCCATAAACATGTCTGGCCACGTACATCATAGACACACTGGGCACTCAGACAAACACGGACAGAGTCAATAACCTCATCCTGATGCCCTCTCTGAGCAGAACAGAGGTCTGATAGTGAGAATATCAATATATCTATGTCAGTGTGGTTTCCTGCAGCAAGTGGGTATGACCCACAATCTTCCCAGTAGCTGTCACCAGACATGTAAACCCCTGAGGTTGCAGTTGCTGGTACAGATCATCACACACACACATGCCCTGACCATGAGTCCTCTGGTTCCCACTAGTCAGGCCCCATGGTCTCACCCTTAGAGTCATGCACATGCAGGTCCAGCAGCCTCTTGAGGAGCTGACTGGTTCCCAGTTGCCAACTTTCCCTTGTCTTTTCCACTAGAGCCATCCCTAGTTCTTAGGCCACTTCACCTACTTGGCATTTTGGCTTGATCTTTGTGGGTGTTCACACTCGCTCGCACACCCACAGCTGCTCCAGCAGCTGTCCCAGGGACACAGGGTCCCTCTGCCCTGTGGTCTGGCCCCAGATGCTGCACCCACAGCCCACACACATGTGCACACAGGACCAAAAGCCATCCCCAGGGCAGAGCAACAAGGCTGTTGATGAGGAGGCAGGACAGACAGTGCTGGTCAGGTGCAGGGCATGGCTAGGCAAGCACAGAACTGCCCACATATGGGGAACCTGTGCCAGTGACTCACCATCCTCACAGTAAAGAATTTCTTCCAAATATCTAATCTAAATCTGCCCATTTTCTGCTTAAGACCATTCCCCCTTGGCCCCTCCGTGCCCTTTGTCATCAGTCCCTCCCTAGCTTTTCTGGAGCTCCTGGAGGGACTGGAAGAGTATTTTAAGGTCTCCCTGGATTCATTCTCATATAGCTGCACTTGTAAAATAGCTTTCAAAATGAAACCTCTCTTAACCTTTTCTAGCACACCTAATCATTCTGTAGACATCAGAAGCTTTTTTGTTGCTGTTTAAATTACAAACAGAACAATTGGGAGGAGAAATCACAAATCAGGTGATAACCCTTTCTTGTAATGTAAGCTTGTTTTTCATGCCTATCTAGTTAGATTGTGCCAAGAATGATGTTAGTGGAGCAGGATCATTTCAACACAAGAAAAAAGAGAGAAAAAGGGAAGGGAAGGGAAGGCAAGGCAAGGCAAGGCAAGGCAAGGCAAGGCAAGGCAAGGCAAGGCAAGGCAAAGGCAAGGCAAGGCAAAGGCAAAGGCAAAGGCAAGGCAAGGCAAAGGCAAAGGCAAGGCAAAGGCAAGGCAAAGGCAAGGCAAGGCAAGGCAAAGGCAAGGCAAGGCAAGGCAAAGGCAAAGGCAAAGGCAAGGCAAGGCAAAGGCAAAGGCAAAGGCAAAAAAGCCAGGGGGAAAGGAAAAATTTTCTATGATAGAACACAAGAAACATATGAGATAGATAGTAAAATATTTGACTAAAAGCAAATTGAAGGCAATAGAAGATTATGTCATAATCAAAATTAGGTTCAATCACTAGCAAGAGTGTTGATACAAACCACACAACCAATGATGTAAATAATTAATCTACTTCTCTTTTTATGATTAACTGATTCTAACAAGTTTCCATTTTCTTTGTAAGAAATGCAATGCAGCATACGACTCCCTGATTTTTTGCCTTCTTGCTTGTTCCCAGTGTTCTTCTGTATTGTATATGTGAATTATTAAAAGAAACGTTTTGCCTTATCTACTGTCAAGTACCATGTAAAAATGCAGCTATGTTACCAGTTATTAAAGACAGGAATTACGTCTCCTTGAATAAGCTGCATACATTGTTTCAGATGTATGTGTGAACAAAACGCAAGATCCTTGTCAATTTTACAGGACTTTACAATTTATCTGTGGGAAGAAGGATCATGGAACCTCGTGCCAACTTCCTGATTAGAGGTGGCACTTGCAGATGATTACTTCAAGTGAGCTGAACTCTGTCAAAAGCCATCACTCGTTTTACTGTGGAGTTGTTTTTTATTAAGCATTACTGGTCTTTCTTTCCCATCCAAAGCTACCACAAACTGGGAGTCTCTGCCCTATTTATACTTCAGAGGCATTACAGCAGATGGGGCACTCAAGCGCGTCAGCCCAGAGCCGGGTGAAAGTCTGTTCCAGATGGCAAAACGAAATATTGCTAAATATGCCTGCAAGGTATTTAAGCACAGCATGACAGACAGCTATAAAAAACAGTAATGGAAAAAAGCCAATATAAACAACAGCTGAGGAAAGACTGCCTTTTTCCTGAATACGCAGGCCTTACTACAGCTCGTGTAGTAAGGGGGCAATTGGAGTGGGAGACAAAGAAAAGTTGATTACAGCAGAGAACAAAAGTCAGGTGTAAGGCAGGTTGGCAATGGTCATTGCAGATCATTTCCAATGCCTCTCTATGGAGGACAGTCCCATTGTAGGGCTCTTTGTTAAAGAAAGTGGAAATTTAGTTTAAAAACTTCTGTTTCTTTCTTTGGGGAAGGTAGCACATTTCTCTCAAGGCTGCTAAAAGCATCCTTGGCAGTGAGTTACATTCCTAAGCCATTTGTGCTGTCACTGTGCAATCAACACAGGTGATGGGGAAGGTGCTGGGGTCTGCCATTGCACGGCGTGCTTCCCAGAAAACAGCAAGACCTGTCTGATGTATCTCCCTGGAGCAAGGGAAGAGCCTTCAGCTGTGCTCAGACATTGCAAAGTTTGCTATTTTACAGGAATAGTTATACTCTTGATAATTTTGCTTGTTCTGCTTGAGCGTTAATATTTTCCAGTTCCATGGTGTTTCATCAAGGCTTCTCTACTGCCTTCGTTCCTGATGCGTTTTGGACAAGAGGTAGAAGCTCTCAGGTCTCTCATCTTTCAGATGAGGAAGCTACACTACAGATATTTTTAAGCTTGGAAAAAGACTGCTGCATGAGTCGTGAAATTCATAAGCCTCTCCCCAGATTAGAACTCTGCTTTTTTAACCAGTTGCTGGCTGAAATAATTGGAAAATCAATCATTACTTAAAAAAGAAAGAAAGAAAGAAAAAAGGCCCAAGGACTGAGATAAAAGATGATTCTTTATTCTCTTCATACAGTAACAGTAAAATATCTAGTCAGTTTTATCGCTAGTACTTTAGGGGTTATGGAATCTTTTAAAGGAAATACTCTGTATCTGTAGGAAAAGGATTCCCCTCTCTTCTTACTCTCCAACCTGCTTTTCTTTTTTTTTTTTACTGTGCTACTCTTTTCCCTAAAATGAGGTTTGTTTGGTTGTATTCAAGGTAAAGTACATCTTAGATGGACGGATTGGAGGTAGGGTTGTGGAAATGTGATGATATACTGTCAAATATTGTGTGAAACGGGACAGCACTGACAGGAGAGCCCAGGGAAAGAGGGGCCATATCATAGCTTTAGATATGGCCCTATTTTTAGAAAAGCCTCACTGAGGCTTTTTATAAAATGCACAAGAGCATTGTCTGGTTTGGGAGATAAATTTTCTTATCTACCTGAGGGAATGAAAGCCAACATCCCCATCCAGAGTGCATAAACTCGCAGTCATTAAGTTTTTCGGGGGAGCAGTCTTGGTGTCTGCAGCTGTGCTACTGTGTAGTGAAAGATTAATGTGATCCATGAGAAAAATAGAAGGAATATAACACGACCCAGAGGCAAGATTGTTTGTGATGCTGTTCTGGTCCTCACTCTGAAGCTGTTTCCATAGTTTATATTAAACTTGCATTAGCTGGCAGTGCATTATAAAGACCACACCAAGCTGCTCAGCTTTCTTGAGGGCACAGTGTTTCTAAACCTCTCTGGAAGCAGAGAACTAGGCTCACTGGGAATACTCAGGAACAAACTGGGAAAAATTTATGAAGTCAGCTGTTGCCTAACCTCAGGGTTAGTTAAGAGAGAGTATGTAAAACTGTGCTTCACGCTTCATCAAAGCAGAATTTCATCAAAGCACAGAACAGTGGTTGAGTGCTGGTTTCAAAATGGCAGTAATATCAGGGTGGGGATGGGGTGGGAGGAAAGCATGCAAGTAGTTTCCAGGATCAAACCTAGAATTTCTGCATGATGCTGCATTAGAAGTTACAACTTAGACTGTTCAAATTCTCTACCAATATTTGGATCCTGATTAAATGGTAGCCTTTGAGGTCAAATCCAGATGAAATACCATATGAGCTAAAGAAACACAGCCCCCATGTTAAGACTTGAATTTGTGAGTTGATATGAAGTCCTTTTGGTTTTTATCTAAGAATTGTTATTAGTCATTTTACAATGGCAGGAATGCTATTAGTCCTACCCCTTCCTCTGGTTTTGTGCTCGCCAGGTGCTCACCAGGTCCCAAGGTCAGTGGACCCATCCCTGTCAGGAGGAAGGGACTGGTGGGGGTTTCAGCAAGTAGTCACCATCCCAAGGCTTTCCCAAGACTGGCATGTCAACATTGCAGGTTTCATCCTGTTCATGCTCAGTCTGCTTGAGATCACTCCTTAACATTTTCTGGGGTGGGCTGCTTACAGCTAAAACATTATATGCAAGATTTACTAGCTACTTTACATATGTTCTGCCAGTAAACCTTTGTGATTTATGTTTATAGCCCTTGGACTTATGGTATCATGCTGTGCTTGGACTTTTAAGTCATCTGCTTTCATCTTGTGCTTGCACATTTGGGAGCCTTATTGCAATCCCATTTGGTTTATTTGGTTGTGGAGTTTTTAAAAGCATTTTTTTTAGAAATAACAACCTTCTAGCTGAGATGTCCTGATCACCTGAGTAATGTTCTATTCACACAGCCTAATCACACAGATGTCCTTCATCTAGAATGATAAACATTTCATTCAGTAAAAATAATGACCTATCAGAAAACACACACAGATACATACAGACACAGACACAATGCTTGGGTAATGACTTGCAACCATGATAACAGTAGCACCAGAGGTACAGGTATACAGACATAATTAATCGACATCTGTGGCTCCCCATATATACATGCCAACTAACTTTCATTTTGGTTAGAATTATATAAGACAAATACATCTAATAATGTGCCCCAAGTTCTGGTAAAGCTAAGATTTGGCATTTGACACTTCCAATAAGAGAAAAATACCCTGAACCTGACATTAAATGCAATTAATATTATTGACTTTAGTTTAGCTGTCTAATTTACAAATATTGATCAGTATTACGTAGTCAGATAAAAGTTTGGGGGTTTTTTTTTCCAAATTATTGAGCATGGCAAAAGCCATGGTATATTACAGCCAAAAAGTAAAAGAGTACTTCAAATTGTTCTTTGCTGTGGGGTGTTTTATGAAGCTCGTTAAATTGATCAGTATTAAATAAGAACATGATTAATGCAGACAAAAGGGAAAAAAAAAGTACAGTTATGCCACTTCAGAATAGCTGTTTAAGCCCCATACAAAAATTCTGGCTTGTTTAATTAGATACTGTTTGCCTAAATGCACGGTACATATTAATGTGGAAAAGGTAAATCACAGTATTCCTTATTCTGCTTTGTGCTGGTTTTATGCATGAGCAAGCATTCTGAAGGAATCTGGAGTTGAATAGGAATTTTCTATATCCTTATATAAAGGAAAAGTCATATTAGTGTCTCACACTAAACTTCTATGATTAGCCTATCATATTACAATAGATAGAGATGCGCTTAATTTGATGGTGAAATGTCTGATCATTTCTACAAATATAAGCTTTCAGGAGCAAACCACTGCCTGTGAACTATTGGAGACTAGAGATACAGGGCCACTGTTTAAAAGATGGGTAGATCCTTGGTATTTTGAGTAAATAATTTATTTGCATTCTGAAGTTGAGCAGAAATTCTTCTTAAAAAGTCAAGAAGTATTAATGGGGAGCAGTCCAGAGGTTATCTCATTACCTCGGAGGCCAGAAAGGGAGAATTTTGAACAGCAGTGCAGATGCTGATTAATGTAATAGGTTAATAAAGGGCAGGATAAAAAGAGTTATCTCATAATAAGGACACTAAATTTACAGAATTAAAAGCCTTAATAAGGAAATTATTTGCAATTGTGAACATTCACTGATCCTGGTGAATATGCAGTTCGGTTTTTAAATGTCTATTGTTTTCAAAACAAAATTAATCAGACAGTGAGTCCATAAAAGTAATAGGCTGAGGATGCATGGTCAGCCACCTGCTAGTATTTGTTGTCTAACATAAAAACTATTAATGTTAGAGCTTTGCTATCTTTAAATAATTATTATTTTCCCCAATCTGTCACCTTCCACAGATCTTCTCATTTCTGAAATTAATGGCAATCCATAAGCTGAAGAAAGCCAGCAGAAAGATGCTGACAAGATTGAAAATAGGATCACAAGGAAACAAATGTTTAAAATTACCTACAACTACCAATTTTAATTTCTTAAATTCATTCAAGCCTTCAAAACCTTTTAACTTTCTCATTGATCTTTGGATGCAATAAATACTGTGTCCCATAAAGAAGTGGCCAGAACAGTTAATCACATCATTTGCACTACCTTGTGGGTTTCACAGCTTCAAGGGAGCAGTAAGGGTCCAGCATGCCCTTCCTATGAACATGCCTATGCATAGATCCTCACTTCCTAGGAAACCTGATTCTTCAGAAGGGAAGGCAAGAACAGGAACACACCTCTGAGTGAGAATGATGACACCGATTTGGCTTTCTTTAAGTTTCTGAAAATACTCCAGTGTAAAAATTCCTACCAAAAAAAGTGTCACTTACAGACTGAGAAGAATTGATTGCTTTTATCATGTTCAGATGCAGCTGTAAATTCCTATCTGTTATGAAATTCAAGTTACAAGTCCAGCCTTGAGTGTTTTATTCATGTGCTCGCTCAATCTGCCAACCTGAAGACATTCGGAATTTAAAAAAATAAAAAAAAAGTCTGTTTTTCATTCTTAGTATTCACATTAACATCTAATTAAAACATCTGTAAGATGTCCATAATGTTAATTTATGAGGAAAATCTAATGGAGTTGAATTTGACTTCTACTATAAAAACATTTTCAGTCCACTGAGGCCTTTAAAAAACATTGATGTTAATTACAATGGTGTCAGAATGTGCTTAACTGACACCTAATTGGTCTGGAGGTGACAGAAGAGAAAGCAAAGTTTAAGAGATGTGGCAGCACTTTCTCCAGGAATATATATCTCTCTGGCAGTGGGCAGTACACAAATTTCACATATGTGTGAAAGTGCCCTTGATTCCACATCAGAATTTGCCAAGAAACTTGCCTGCAGTCAAAGATCTTGGTTAACACTAGAGAACAAGGTGAAATATATCATATAATGACACAGTCCTTTGAATTGAAACTGTTATTTTTGGATAAATCTCTAGATTTTTAATTTTTTTTAATATCCCACATTGTGATTTATTTTTTTACAAAGCTTGGCATGTGTCACTTCATCCTTCCCCTTCTCATCATATCTTGCTCGTGAATTTTGGATTTGAATGTGAGAATTTAACTGATTCTGAGAGGAGAGAAATGGTGGCAGATGAAACAGCTTTGCTAACTGAAGCCAATTACACATGTAATTTAAAGGAGGAAAAATCACTTTCCAGCCTGTGCTCATTGAAGTCAATCATCAGGTAGAACTGTGTCCTGCTGAAGCAGCTTCTCACTTATTTCAATGTAACCAGGTTTTATTTAATTAGTTTTTATTCATTTCAGAATAATAAAAAAATAACTTATGCAATACATTAATAAAACCTCTCCTTTTACAACATTGAAGTGGAAGTAGAGTTGCTTTGCATAACTGCATGAGTAAACAGATTAATTTACATTTTAATTTACATTAGTAGTGTAATTGGGATCCTAAAGTGTAATATACAGGAAGGAATGAAAGTGGGAACGAAGTCCCACAGCTACTGAAGGATGGATATGCCAGACTCCAATTAAGACATTCTTTTGTCAAGCCTTATCTTTGAGGTTTGCAAGATTAACTTAAAACAAAATGACTAGCTTTTATCTCCCCTGCTATTGGTTTTAATTCCACAATTTAAAAGGATTCTTTTTGAGATTAATGTTAGGAAGGCAATTTCTTCCACTCTGTCTTATTAGTAACATTGGCTGTCTTTTGGGATAAATTGTGTAGCTAAGAGGAATTTCAATTCTGCCTCCATGCCCCTTGCTCTGCCCCAAACGAATTTCCTTTAAACACCATGGCTTCTGAATGCAGCTTGTTTACTCTGAGGCTTACATGCTGAGTAACACGTCCCTACTGTAAGGACTGCATACATGGGTGTCTTGCAACAGAATTTGTGCAAATATTTGTGCAAAAAGCTACTTATCTGTGAAGTTTACAGTGGATATTTGTATGGAACTTATGACAGTCACATAAAAGAGCTTATGTCTTCGTTCATTCCCTCTCTACTTTGCCCTTGTCAGGCCCCAGCTGGAGTCCTGTGTCCAGAGCTGGGGCCCCAATACAAGAAAGATGTAGAACTGTTAGAGAGGGTTCAGAGGAGGCCATGAAGATGATGAGAGGGCTGGAGCACCTCCCCTGCAAAGAGAGGCTGCGGCAGCTGGTCTTGTTCAGCCTGGAGATGAAAAGGCTGGGGGGGGACCTCATTGCAGCCTTCCCATCCCTGAAGGGAGCAGAGAAACAGGAGGGGAATCAAACTTTTTAAAAGGGTAGATAATGGCAGGACAAGGGGGTTGGAGTGAAGCTGGAGGAAGTTTGAAATTGGGTATTAGGGGGAAGATTTTTACAGAGAGAGTGGTGAGGGGCTGGAACAGGCTGCCCAGAGAGGTGGTGGATGCTCCGTCCCTGGGTGTGTTCAAGGCCAGGTTGGATGTGACCCTGGGCAACCTTGTGTAGCTTCAGGCCTGGAGGCTGGTGGCCCTGCCTGTGGCAGGGAGATTGGAACTCTATGATCCTTGAGGTCCCTTCCAACCCAGACCATTCTATGATTCTGTGATTCATTCCTTGTCTTGCATCAGAAGTAACTAGTGAAGACAATTAGCTTCTAGGAGAGTAGAAACGGAAAGGAAGAAAATTCCAGCTCTGTAGCATATTAAACCTACGTCAGGAACTTATGCCTCTGATTTTGAACATACAAAAATGAATTTGACAGGTGCCCAGAGGACACAGAACAAGTGACTCAGTAACAAGGCTGAACCTGAATAAAGTGTTAGCCTGAAGATCCAGAACTACATGCTATAACCATAGCAGTACAGACTTTGAAGTAATTATAGGTTTAGGGGTTTTTTTCAGTAACAGAAACTAGATGGTCATCTGAGTGAATTAGTCCTTATAGGCATAAATCAGTTATCACACTTGAAATTCTAAAAGCCAAGGAGTCTCAATAAAACAGTTGTGCCTCAGATGTCTTAATTGAAGCTATTTTTAATCTAGGGATTTAAGTAAATTTACTCCAGATGGATGTACATGCTGTATGAAATACGTTTTCAGGAAGTGTGTCAAGTGCTCACATTGAATTGATACCTTACCAAGCAATTTTCAGATAACTCAGTTTTGATTTCTTCTAATTACCAGCAGCCTTACAGCTCTTTTCACAGGAAGGGTTTTACTGAACATCCTGGCCGAACTCCTTGTTCCTACAGCTATGTTCCACTGATTCTCATCAAGAGAGCCTTGAATTTGACAACTGCTTTTCTTCATATTTTCAGCTAAGATACTTGTTTATCCTACATAGAAAATCTCAGTGACAAGTAGGCCACTACCAGACTTTGAGAAACATAAGCATTGAAAAGCATCTGGGATTGCTTACATAAAAGGGAAGTGGAAAACTGCATAAATAGTTTCTCTGATTGCAATTACATGTCATGGAAGTCTTGGACAGCCCTTAGGGGATTGAATAGAACCCATATCATGTGGCAGGGAAAACTGCAGAAGCTCAGAGTTTGGCAGTCAAAATCTAGCTAGAAAAAATTAATAAAGAAACCTATATACAGACTGGTATAGTGCCAAAGACCTACATCTGACTTGTGTGGTGTCCTGTCACTACCATATGATACGAAATGATTAAAGGGCATGTAAAAATCCTGGTGTAACACACATAGGTAAATCAAACTGTCATTCTAAGTTCCATTCTGACCTCTAAAAACTAGGTAGGCTTAAACAAAAAACATGGGATTAATAAGAGCATTCCAAATATGGTTACAAATTTGGGAATTATATTATCTTTGGCTAGTTCAGTGTCCAATCTTTGAATTTAATAAGGTGTTGGCTTCTTTAACTCTATATGGCAATATATCCTCTTGGAAAAGGCAGAGGACGAGGGGGAGGCAAGGTGGAAGAATGAGTTCTGTAAATAAAACTTCATGCATATAATGATGATTTTTACAGTACTTATTCTTCAAATTTTTTCCATTCCTGATGCATATTCAAATAAAGCAGTTGAAAATTTCATTACCTGGCTATAATTATATATAACCAGGAAATTGTTTGAGAGAGAACTTTTGGAAGAGAACCATTCTGATATCAAAGTAAGTTCTCACAAGATATTATAATTGCAAAATCAAGCTAAGAATGAATTAAAATGTTCTGGTGCCATAACCCAACAGTATCTTGTATACTGCAGATTGAGATTTTGCTTAATCTTTAAAAATAATTTTTACTATGTGAGCTTTTTAATAAGGCTTAAGACATATCTGGCTTTGTAACATCAGCTTAATTTAAAACAAAAAAATATATATACTTTAAAAGGACATGCTAAACAGCAAATTGTCTTGGGTGCCTAACTGAAATTGCTGAGTGAAATCTCTGTGCCAGTTTTATGAATGAGCTTGATTCTAATGGCAGGTGAGAATGTTTTTTCTATAGTCTTAAACAATATCATAGGAAATTAAATGTTGAGGTTAAAAAGAGTAATCCACTCATCAGTATAAAAACTGGTCATTTGACCTAACTTTATTGACACATGAACAAGCACCTGTGAAAATAAATGTCCTGTGCAAAATATGAGACTGAAACACAAGACTGAGGTAGGCTAACTCTTAGAATTTGTTAATGGCACTCATACTCAGCTGTCAGTGTCTCCTAAGGTTCTTCAAGTATTTACTGTATTCTTTTCTACAGTGATATCAAATACTTATTTAATTCTTAGGCCAGAAAATGGAATTCCAGGTCATAAATCACACTCTAGTGTGTGTGTTCTATGATTCTATGAGTAATTTTCTTTTAAATTTGCAAATTCCCTTTCGCTGTGGGATAATGAAGCGTATAAAAAAAAAACCCCTTAGTCATACAACTGGTGTTTCTCTTGTTATGAATCTGTCATCCTCTTCTGACTTTTCAGTGGCATGAGTATTTTGCCTGTGAGCCATTTGACTTCATCTGAATTTTTCAAGGTACACAGCCAGCAGCAGAAATAATACATAGCTCATGCTGTAAATTTGCACTGAAAAATTCCTAAAAAAATCTGTGCAAAGGACTTTTTTGTATAATTCAGAGAATTTACTCTGCCATAAAGTAGTTGATTTTGGGTACGTGTTTCTTACCTGTACATACAGGCTTACTTAAAGGCTAGATTGATAGGAAGCCTGGCCTGTATTTAGTGATGCTTTGCAAAGTGTTGTGTCTAATATATTTAAAAAAAAAAAAACAAGTACGTGAACAAATTTTACGTGACTTAATTTGCAGTAACTATAATTAAGTGTTCATGAATTTTTTTCATGATTTTTTTTCATACAGAATGTGTTTGCTGTATTGGCTGCAGACTGATCTACAGACCCTCCTTCAGTCTGTAAACTGTCACAAAGTAAACCTCCTTACTTTTTGTTACAGGTGATGGTTTCAGCAATGCTTACAAAAGGCTGCAAATAACTTCTGGAAACTTGCAGAAACATCCTTTGAAAAGTCATCTGTTGACAAATGATGTCTCCCTCTTCATCCCCAAGGATGTGAACCTTTCATTGAGTTTGACTTGGATACAGCATCATTATTTCATCTCTAGTCTTTCAGCTCTCTTTCCTGTGGTAGCCAAGTGGCTGATCATTTTGTGCCTGAACTGTCAGCCTATTCCACTGCAGTGTTGCCCGGAGGACTTGAAAATCTCATTAACTCTTTGTGAGAATCAAATTCTTTTACAATGCATCTTTAAATCCTCTGCTGGTAGTAGTCTGGTAAAAGTGTTCCTATACAGAGTGCTACTGACATACAGAGATTATTTGCCGTTTCCCCTATCCCATTGTTATTACCTCAGCTCTGCTTTCATCTGTGCTCTGCTGTAACATATGCTAAATGAATACTGATTAAAGCCTTTTACAGTGAGGAGGAAAAAAAAAAATGTACCAAACATATACTTAGGTTTTCCATCTGAGTAGCCCTTGAAATGTATTGCAGCTATGTGTACTTAAAATGTAATCTATCTTTAAACATCAAAGACTAATTATATTCTTGACTTTTAAGGAAACACTTAAGACAAGGTTCAAACAATAAATATTTCCTCTAAAGTTTCATTCTAGGCAAGCTACTGGTATAAGAACTATTCCTTGTGGATACCTTCAAGGAGGACAAACTTTAAATGTATGCAATGTTAGCATATATAGATACTAATAGTAGAAAGGTTCAGTCCCTGAGACCCCAGAAAACTCTAGCCTTTTCAGTTACTAATACCAAATACTGTCTCGGCTGAGTTAAAATTCATGTTTTTAACAATAATTCAGCTTTGAGGTGGCCTGCTTTCTAATGTAAAATTCTAGGGAAAAAGCCCACAACAATCATTTAAAGCTTAAACTCAGTAATATTTGGAAATGTGCAGCCTTAAATGTTTTATTAAGCATTCAAATGATTTCTGAACTAAATATCAAATCTAATATGCAGTACCAGTATGGGGATTTTAAAAAAAAAAAAATCTTCTTAAAAAAACCCCAATGAAACTAGTCACAAACTCTGTCATTAATATGGGCCTGCGTTGCATGATTCTACCAGTTTAGCAACTACAAAAACATCTGTTTTAAGTTATTTTTCACACACTTAAAGCATAGCTGCTGCATGGACAGACTAAATTCACACTAGCTATTTTCTAATTGACCTCTAAAATAGGTCCTTAAAGAAGATAGTGTGAACATTGTACTTTAATGAAGATTAAAAATATGAAAAGTATTGTTGAAAGTATTTATCTTGTCTGTGGTGCCTTTAAAGTTGAGACAACTGGTGTTTCTATCACTCTTACAAACTACTTTTGAGAATACCTTGTAAGGCTGGAGCTCATGGGAAGAGAGATTACTGGAACAGAATATGAATTTAAAAAATTACAAAAATTGTAGACAGAGCGGTTCAATGAAAGGTGCGTATTGTTATTGCCCCTGCACATCCCTTACTAAAATTGAGACACATTTTATAAATTGAAGGTCTCTTACCTAGCAAACTAAATGTCACTGATGATGTGACCTACACAAGAATGTGACTCATCTCTCTGTATCTTTTGTGGTCCCCTTTGCTGCCTAAATCCACATTCTTACCTCTTCCTTTTAATTTAGTGAGTCATGTAGCTCTAAATACTAAAACTATCATTATACTCTAATTTAATTCATATACATTCTACAGCTCATTTGGTATCATTAATGTCAAGACTGAATGGCCTCTTACAAGCAATGATTCATTAGCATAGCACATTCATTATGATGTTTGTCTTTCAACAAAATTTTCATAATTTACCTATCAGCACTAAAAGTTTCCCCTGAAAAAAATCTATTGTTTATTAGCATATTGTTTAATAGAGCTGTGAACATGTGCTTTTAATTTGGTGGTATTTTCAGCAACAGTTACTAAGTTCAGATTTTGTCAACACAGAAGGGGAGCTGGTTGCTGATGTTGGATTATTTATGTGTGTGCTCTGCTTTATCTATTAAATTAACTTTGATTAAAAAGATAACTTGCAAAATCAAAATCAGGGTGTTCAGAAATTCAAAGGCTGCATCTACCTAACTAGACAATATTGATTAATAGGGTCAGGTTCGAGTGATGATACAGCTGCACTGGGAGGACTTTCCCTCTGTAAAATATAACTGCTGAAGGGTCTTCTTTTTAGTCCATCCCTATTCTGGTGATGTCAACTGAATGTCTGTTAGCAAAACACCTTTCATTTCACTCTAGCAAACATCTTGTGGTTACCTGTGATCTGAATAGAACCCAAAGCACCCTCTTAGATGCTCCACAATGTGAAATGAAACCATGCTGGGAGGAAGGAAGTTTACACTCTTGACACTCTTAATCGAAAGCAAAACACTGATGTAAATGCACCCTTAGGGTCTTAGCTGCCCTATCAAAACTGAAGACTTGTGTAGCATATCAGTAAAACCATTGGAGGAATGAAACAAAATGTAAAAAAATCCTTTTGTTTTTCCCAGAACTCTTGCAAAAGATATTTGCTAAGTATAGTTAAATGGATACATGAGTATCATTTCCTGTTTCAAAGGGCTTGCACATCTTCACTATCAAAGATCTATCATGTTACAACACTAAAATTCTGTCTTCTTTTAACTATTAGTGCTACTGAAAATTATCGTCTTCATTGTCCAGGGTGATTACTTGAAGCATAGATTTATTTAGGTAAATCCAAAATACTACAGGTTATAACCCAAACATTCTCACAGTACCTTTGTGGTAGTTTATTCAAACTTATTTCCATCCTTGAGCCATCCTTAAGATCTGCCCACTATCGTGGTAGAGGTACCTCATGGAAGAGATATTAAGTCTCCCTAAAAATAGTTCACAGTTGAATTTTAGAGATAAACAGGAACTCTTTGGTATTTTAATTCAAAAAATGGTAGACATGCATCTGCTGTGGTAAAATCTACTGTATCCCTAAACCCATAACAAAAGCAAGGAAACACCCTGCAAGCTGGGCATCTTCCAGTTCTCCCTTAGGCATTCAAAAAGCTACCAAAACCAAAGACTTGTTTACAAGGTGTCATGACTTCTCATGAAAAGAGGCTGCTTCTTGGATTACTTAATTTAACTGTCTCAAAGACTAAGCAAGGACTGCAGTAACTAGCATTAATAACTTTCTTATAAAGTCATCTATAAATGTGAAATTTCTGCTCTATTAATCCTAATTTCTTTATATGACTATGAAGTGCTATCTTAATCTGAGATTCTTATATGCATCACTGAAACAGTACACGTTTTCACTGTCTTCATGAGATTACTGCTTGAGTCAGCTTCCCTGGTGGACCTTCAGGAATGTAATTTTATAGGTATTATGGGAAAAATTACACATGAAGGGCTTTTACCAGCAATGACTTAATTGAACTGAATTAACGCAACAACGAAATAAACCAATCCATTCTGTTCAAAGTACTCAAACACTTAATCCTTCCAGAAATGACGACTGAGAGAATCACATGGCTTTGTAAGGGTGTGTGGAAGGAGACTGTCCCTTCAGAAAAAAATTCAAAAGGACTGACTTAAAGTGACTGGCACAAATCAGGACTGAGAGAAAAAGAAAATAAAACCATACATGTCTGTTTAGATCCATACATTTGTGTTAATGCATTTCCCAGGCCAGTCTGTTTAATCTGTTTTTTTCATTTGTCCTTCATTTAATAACAAAAGGCATCTTCTCTTCAGATGAACCACCATTAAAACACTTCAGTATATGATATACTTGGAAATTTTACTTTCTGTGGGAGCTCATATGTATTAAATTTATTTGTATTCTTAGCTTTCAAGTTTGCATGGCTTGAAAATAGACTGTGCATCTCTATCTTGACATTACTGTCTCTTTCAGATTTATATTTCACTGCATTTGAGCAGAAAGGAAAATTAACTACAGCGAACAACCCTCAGACTATTGGGAAGACTGGGAAATGACATTTGACATTTTAAATTTGCTGCTCCATTAAATCAAATATTTACACTGTGGACCAGCAAAATTTATCAGTATAGTGATACTCAGATACACTTAGACAGCAATAATTTTCATAGGGTGTTGAATGTCCATGAAGGATTCTCCTGTGTCTACTTAATCAGGGGAACTGTGCTTTGGAAGGATTCATTATTTTGCTAACTGATTTCTTTGTCTATACTGAACTGAGCATCAGCCAATAGTAAGGAGCTTAAGTAGATCCGATAATGAAGTACTTATAGGCTAATGTATACAGGCAAAAAAGTGAATGAAAATGTGCTGCATTCCATTTCAGGTTATCTGTAATACTTGTCTGTTTGACTGAGAACAAGTCTTTCTCTGTAAACTGCGTGCTTATTCCAATTTGTTTTGTTTTGGTTTTGAGGTCAGTTCAATAGTGCATTTGAAGCTTAATTAATAACCTGCAGGAAAGGATTACCAAGTTCTGTAAGGAAATGTACAGATATTTTGTTTAAGGAGCAAAGATGTTTGACTTCTGTTGCATAAAACAGAGAGCAATAACAAGTATCACATAAATATGTTTTGGAGGGAAAGGGAACATGGTTGATGGTTCCTCATCCTCCCCTCATTCCTGGAAAAGGACTTGGGTATACTAACCTCTGGAGAAGCACTTGTGGGTACTGATGGATGCAAAGCTGGAAATGAGCCAACAATGTGAACTCACAGCCCAGAAGACCAATGGCATCCTGGCCAATGGCATCACAAGAAGTGTGGCCAACAGGGATGCTGCCTCTCTGCTCTGCTCTGGTGAGACCCCACCTGCCGTGCTGCATTGAGCTCTGGAGTCCTCTGGACCTGTTGGAGGGGACCTAGAGGAGGACCATGAGGATGATCCAAAGGTTGGAGCACCTCTCCTACAAAGACAGGCTGAGAGAGTTGGGCTTTTTCAGCCTGGAGAAGAGAAGGCTCTGGTGAGACCTCTGAGCCCGTTCTAGTCCCTGAAGGGACCTACCGGAAAGCTGGCAAGGACTGTTTGTAAGGGCATGGAGCAATGGGATGAGGAGAAGTGGTTTTATACTAGAGCAGGGCAGGTTTAGATGAGACATTAGGAAGAAGTTCTTCATGCTGAGGGTGGTGAGACACTGGCATGTGTTGCCCAGAGAGGTGGTGGAGGCCCCACCACTGGAGACATTCAAGGTCTTTGCACATGCTAGCTAAGGTTTTAACTATCTATGTAGTTGCTTGAAGTAAATATTGGGTAGGGCCACAGAAAGCAGAGCATCTCTTACCTGAAATGACACTGAAGAGGTTCTGTTTGCAATTATGTGAAGCTGTCCATAAAGCTTTGCAGCAAATATTACGTCTCAGACAGCACCATCCTATTTTTCTGCAGCAAGTCGATCATATTCCAAGATTAACATCCTGAAGTATACTAATTCTAAAAAATGTGCATGTCTGAGGCAAGGGCTCACCTGAACAATCTGAAAGTTCATTGTATCAATTTATAATAGCTTTGGAACTCACAATAAATACATTATGCCCTATAATTTTAGACAAGTGTGGATATAGACTAAGGCTGCATTAGACAGCTCTGAGATAGGCACTCTGCATACGATGCATTATCATACAATGCATACCATATACTCACCAGTTTCTCAGTGCTTGCATTTGATAGTGTACATGTAGTAAAAAAGAAAGCTTATCCCCAATTATAATATTTTACTTCTATAGTAAAACTAGTTCTTCTGCAATTCAAAACTATTTCTACATTTATTTTTTTTAGGTCTTTTTTTCATGGGTGATGTGGGAAGATGAAGAAACAATTTTTTTTTCTGATAGTAAAAATGTTATGAGAAAGTTGATATCTAACAAGGGAAGACTAAAAATATCACAGGTGCACTTGTTATTTCAACATTCCTCTCAGATCTGCAGTTCTGCCATATATATACATATGCATATGTTATTCTTTAAAGAAGAATCTGAAATTCTTAATGCTTCAAAGGAACTTTTGTCAAATACATCAGACACGTGTCAAATACAAATTCTTCCTGAAAATGAAAGTGCTTCTCAAATCTGGGCTGTCAAATGTCTTTACCTCTACAGAGGTCAGAAAGAAAGAACTTATACAAAGTTTTTAGCAGCTATGCAACATAACAGTTCTTTTTTTTTTTTCTCCTTTATTTCTACCATAAAGCAGTGAGATTAATTACTTTAAGTGTCCAAAAGCATTAAAACTCATGAGAATAATAAATTTCTATGTTGATGAAGAAGCTGAGATCGTTAGAATGAAATTTCCAATACCAAAGACTCTTCCAGGCTTTCTAATTTTCCATGTGGGAAAGAATATGTGACTTCAATGAGAGCAAAGCAGCAACAGAGCATTTCTTATATATGTAACTGCAGATTGCATTAAAAAATATACATATTCTAGGGAGTGCTTAAACAGAAAAATTAGCTTTAATTTTAAGAAAATATATAATTTTGAGTTATTATAAATCATAGATGAGACAATAACAAATCAGTTGAAGATGTTTCTTTTTTTTTTTTTTTTCAAGAAGAGCTCACAGCTGCATAACAATGCAACATCTTTCCTGTTCTAACAGGAAATATTTCCTTCTTTTTGATAAAAAAAAATCTTTTCAAGTTTGACATTTATGTCTCTTCAGTGACAAAAAATGAGATAGTTTTCATGGATTTCTGAGAAATTCCTTTAAATATTCAGTCATGTGAGGAAACTCTACAAAATATCCAGATCTATAATTTTTCTGTTGAGGAATTCAAAAGGTAAAATTCATACAAATGGCTTTTATAATTTGAAGCTCTTCTTAAGCCAGTGTTGATGTTAAGTATTGAACAAGTGCAAGACTCAATGAGTTTATTTCTTTAATGTTTATTGATATTACTCTGGCTTAGTAATTTATTAAAGATGGGATACAGACGTGGGTCACTGAAGGGTTATACTAATACAGGCTGTACGTGTTTCCATTTATTGACTCATTCCAGAGCTAGAAGACTTTTTAGTTGAACACTTTTTCTTTTGACAAAATCAGTTGGGAACAGGGGAAAGAAAATTTATTGTACAAATAAAACCAAATTCAGGTCACTGTCTCCTTCGTTGCTGGCATATGTCCAGGATGGGATGAAGGGCCATAATTCAGTTTGGCACAGATTTTTTACTGTTCTTATGAACTGAAACTCCCTGAAATTTTCATTAGAATGATACATCTCACCTTCTGTCTTGCCCCTTGTCCTTTACCCTTGCACAGTTGACTGCCTTTAAAATCCATGCCTCTTTAATTGATTTTAGAAACTTTGTCCCAGGGACACTGCTTTATGAAATCACTCTTTCACAAGGTGAAAGAGAAAACATGATATCCAGGGAAAGTTTCTGGGATAGGGCTTGCTAAAGGGGTCACTTTAGAAATCTAGATTAATCAAAATACTTCATATTCCTTTTGGACGTTTATCTATTGTTTTAAGACCCAAAGTTCATCTCTTCTTTAGCAGTATAATAAAAAAGGAGCATTTTTAATATGAATTACTTTAGCTGTATATGCCATCTGTTCCCATTAGCCTTTTCTTCACCTTGGAGTAAGTCTAAAATGCACAGATTGAATCAGGGTGTGATCTAAGAAGCTTTCTTCCCTTCACCTTCCACTCAGCCAGATAATAAATCCAAAGTGTAAACAGAAAATTAATAAATTATTTTGCAGAAATTGAAAAAAAAAATAGTATTTTCTAAATAATATTCTCTTTTAGTGTGTGGGTTATATATGTGTATACACACATGTATATATGTGTGTAAGTATGTGTGCATATGTTCAAGCATTTATGTGTGTGAATATCCATGAAGAGATTAGATTTACTGAGCTTGAAAGAAGAACATCTCTGACCAGAAGAAATATCATTCTTGGTACAAAAGAAATGCCATTCAAGAAAAATGAAAACCAGAGATTAAATTATCACTCTAATTATAGTATTTAATTAAAAAAAAAACTCCAAACAACCAAAAAACCAAAATCCAACCAGTGCAAAACCTTGCGCATGTGAATGGATTAGGGGCTTGAGTTAAATGGGCAGCCTTACTAATATTGAAGAGAAAATCCTAGAATCAGAGAATAAATAACCTGAGTGGGAAGGGACTCATAAGAATCATTGAGTCCAAATCCTGCTCCACAAAGGACCAGACAGTCAAAATCAAAGAAGTTTAGACATTTTGCAAAGAAGAGTTTATACATTTGGATAAATTTCCATTTAAATGTTTTGACAATGATAGAAATAAAATTGTGTGCTATTCTCTGCTCAGTTAGCTACCAATTATGACATTTCCAGAACTGTGAGATAGAACATTTTTCTATGATGGTGAATTTTAGTTTTTCTTTTCTTGTTTCAAGATAATTTAATTGCCATGTCTTTGTATGCACTAATCCAGATGGGGCTTGGCTTTGATGATTTTCTTTCCTAAGCGTGTGTGTTGAGAAAACTCCAGCAGGCACCATTAATACAGCTTTGAACTACTATTTGGAATTTTTCTCCTTGGAGTTAACGCTAAGTCACTGTGAACTACTTCATACATGGCTTCATAAAAAATATCATTTGTAAAAACCCAATGTCAGAATAATCACTTTTATTGTACTTTTGAGGAGCTAGCTGTGCTGTTAGACAATGGTCATGGTGGTGACCATGAATAGAAGATAAAAATAAGTAGAGCTACTCTTTTCATCAATTGGTTACAGGTTGCTTAAGGTTTTTCTCAGCAGTATCTGACACCTGCTGTATGTCTCACATAGTTTTGATAATAAATGTGTGGGATGTTACTGCACTTGAAAGAAAAAAAATAAATCAAATTACGTGTGCTGTTGAAAATAGTTTCTATCCTTTAACTTTCATTCTAGTATTTTTTTCCTGCTTTCCATAGCAGATGCCTCTCAGAAGTTCTAGATAATAGATATTCAAAACCACATCCTTCTCTGGTATTAATTTCTATTACAGTAGAACCAGTGCAGAGATTTTGATTTGTCATTCTTTGTCAGGATACATAGGTAGGCACCATGGATTTTTTTATGTAACACAGTTCACTGTGTTAAGTTAGCAGAAAGGAAATCTAATATGTATATATTGCACTGACACTTCCAAAATTCTAAAACTTTATAGAACTAATTTATCCCTTTGTCCTGGTTTCAGCTGAGATAGAGCTAATTTTCTCCATAGTAGCTAATATGAGGCTATGTTTTGGATTTGGCTGAAAAATAACATTGATAATAATATAGAGACAGTTTTTTGTTCCTGCCAAGCAGTGCTTGCATAGAACCAAGGACCGTTCTGCTCCTCACCCCACCCCGCCAGCAAGGGGCTGAGGATGCACAAGGGGCTGGAGGGGACACAGTTGACCCCAAATGACAAAAGGGATATTCCAGACCATATGAAATCATACTCAGCATATGAGCAGCTGGAGGAAGAGGCAGGATGGGGAGGGACATTTGGAGTAATGGCGTTTATCTTTCCAAGTAACTGTTGTGCATGGTGGAACCCTGCTGTCCTGGAGGGGGCTGAGCACCTGCCTGCCATGGGAAGTGGGGAATGAATTCCTTGTCTTGCTTTGCTTGTGTCTGCCTGTGAGTTTGGTGGGCATCTGACCTCCAGCCAGGGTCAACCCATGACAGTGTCCATGCCCATGGCAGGGGGCTTGCAACTAGAGGATCATTAAAGTCCTTTCCAACACAAACAATTTTATGATTCTATGATAATTCACAGATTTCATGTCTGGCTATGATGATGAATTACTGCTTATTTCTGAATTGTCAGTGCTCATTTTCTTAAAGTTCTGCAAAACAAAATTAAGACAAAGGATTTTTTTCTAGGTGTTTTTTATGAAAAAAATATTGGTTCAAATATTTCTTTTAGAAACTTAAAGTAAATCAAAGTAGAACTACAAGCAAAAGTATAATGTAGTGCCACCATGGTGTCAGAGGTACCACTTGAGCCTTATGAGCAAAATAGGTAATTTTATTAAAAAACAGAGATCTAGGGAGCAGCTGAGACTAAATGAGCTAGGAGAGACAAGGAAAGATGGAATAATGTGCTAGAAGTGCAAAGACAAGGGTAAGAAAATGAAAAAGAAGGGGAAGAAAGGCTGCTTCACAGAGTCTATGTTGGAATAAAAAACATTTTGAAATAAAAAGAACTAGCACTATATATGATGCCATAGACGTGAGAATATGCATGAGCAACCTTCAGTGTATATGTAAGCTTGTGACTTGACTTTCATGAAATATAAACACTACTAAAAGAATGTTTAATACAATAAAGGTTATGAGAAAAAAATGCAAATAACCAGTGTACCTACTTCATCATTTAACCCTATTGTGCCTCTTCCTGTATGCTAACTCTGGCACACAGGAGACCAGCACAGTCCTTATTAGAAAATTCTGCACTCTTTCCAAGAGATTTTTAATGATTAGCTTTACCTTGTCTGGCTACACATCTTTTGTTGTAGCTGGTTTTATTTTATAGGCTATTACAGTAAGAAGCACTCTACCTCATTATTTCATTAAGTATTTTGGGTTTGGCAGCTCCAGATTAGTCTTACTTGTTCATACTCCTGTCTTCCAGACATTAATTGTTGTAGAAAGTTGACTGGTATCATTGATTTTTTTGCCCTGTGTGCAATTTCTAATTGCTTATTTCCTGCAAAAGTTGACATAATTAATCAGTAATGATTTTTTTTTCTTTGAGGGAGTGCACTGTTATTTGACATTAGAGATAAGCTGATAGGACAAGCCCTGTAAAAGGAATGAGTCCACTGCATATATAAGTTGAAGGTATGTTTTTCTGTTATCTCTATCATACAGCGAAAGGCATCATCTTCCTCTAATGGCATAGTAAAATGGCCAATAGTAAAGAGTTACTTTAAGCTGGATATGAACAGCTGTTTTCCTTGAGTGTATGTCCAACCTCAGCTGAGCAGGTGACTTCTATAAATGCTTCTATGGAGCAAAGTGGTGGGAAACTGATGATGCTGTCAGACCTCCAAGGGTCAGTGCTATGCTCACATGGATGTTCAGTCCATCGGTTTGAGTTCTCTGGGAAAAGTTCCCCATCCCACTGCCACCCCCCACCCCATCCTGAATCAAAAGCCGTTATGGGGTAGTTAGAAAAGCAGGTTTGGTTTTGCTCCAGCTGCACTGATCATGCACAACGCTGCCTGACAGTATCCCCAAACAATAGTATAGGATATTATTTTTCCTCTCCCTCTGAAAAATGAAACTCTTCACTTGCCAAAACCAAGGAAAATTAAATACATCAATGACGCAAGTAAATGCATTCTTAATAGCTGCATAGTCACCAATACCTCAGACACCGGTGGGTATGCGCTGCTAATTGGGTAGGAAGGTGGTGATTGAGAATAGCAGATTCTGAGACCTTCTGAGAAATCTCATGAATAACCATCCCAAAATTTGAAACATTCAATGCTCAAGGATCTGTCGCATCACTGTTTATTTTGCTATTTCTTGAGAGGTAGCTGAACATAAACACTAACTGTAATTTAGTCCAACGAACAACTTCACTTTTAATAGTGTTCTCCCAAGTAAACTTGTTTTATCTTAGTGAGTCTTTTTTCTGAAAGAGATGGAGTTGGAGGTTTGGGGCTTTGTGATTTGTTGGGTTTTTTTCCTTTTTTTCCCCTAAGAAGGACTGAAATATGAATTAAAGAAAATTTCTTTTCCCAAAGGATGATTAGCTTGCTGAGTTTGAGGTTTATGATAAAGCAGAGTCTTCCTGAAACTAGAACCAGAAGCATCTTTGAAATCCAAAGGCTCTTGTACTTATATGAGACTCGGGTGTGACAACTTTTCCTAAAAATTCCCTCTATCCTATAGTTGATTAAATTTCTAGCTGTTCACTCCAGCAGTGATAAACCAACTGGAAGATGATTGCTGACTTCACAGAACTGATGTCTTTCTTTGCTTTGAATGCTAATTGGCAAGTCAGAACTTCATAGTTTTATTTACTTTCCCAGACAGATCACTGTCACAGTATCCTGGCAAAGCAATTCTAAAAAAGATTTTCTCACAGATTTTGGACAGAAGGAGGATGTCTTTTACTGAAACAGGATGGTTTCAACACCTAAAGTGAAACTGTTTTATTATAGGTATCTCAGAACCATGAAAATGAAACTTCTATTATTCAATGTTCAAATTTGAAAAACTTTGAAGTATTACAGGAAAGATCAGAAGTAACCAGTGTTTTTGTCTGTTTGTTTAAAAGAATGAAATCCCTCTTCCAGGGTATGAATGAAGCAATGAGTGGTGAAATAATAAGTGGTGGCATTCTGAGGGAATAATGAAGGTTTGTTTTGGTTTGTTTTCAATTATTTATACTTTATAATTTAAATTAAATACTAATTTGCATTACACCACTGTTAAGAACAACGAGGCTAACCTTTTGTTCTTGAATCTCTTGTAAATTATCAGAGTTTTAGTGTCCTTTAATTTTTAACTTGCCAAACTCTTTGAAAGATCTTAGTTTCATAATCCTTTGAATTGAACTTAGACATCATTAGGAATATTTGCATTTCATAACTATAAGAATTGTTCTTAAAAGTCTGGGAGTAAGGGGCCAAAATAATTTCATTTTGTATCTGCACAGGGATGAGTCCCAGGAGACCAATTACCACAACCCTATGATAAGAGAGATCAAGGAAGTTAGACCCTGCTATAAACCATTTATACATGCAACCCAAGTGCATATGAAAAATGAGACTGGTTGGGGGAATGCACACTGCTCATAAATTAATAGATAGTAATTTTTCTGCATCTACAACACATACTGTGGTGCAGTACAGTATGATCTAGATATTCTGTGAATCACAGTAGCTATGGTTATGAAATACATTGGCTTAAGTAGCACTGTGTCCTGCGGATGTGTGAACAATATCATCAATAAATGCTGAAGTAAATGCAAGATCCACACTAATTAAAATGGGCCAGGATTTAATTCTAAATATATGCTTAATGTTTCCTTTCTTAGGAAGCCTCAAGAAACTGCATCCACTGAATTTTATCTTTTTTAAAAATTTTTTTTTCGCAATTCTGGTTTCATGTAACCAGATATGAAAATGAACTAGGTGAATGCAGCCTACAAGAATAGGGTTTTATAAAAGTGCCATGACAGGCTTCTATTTTTTTATACTGAAGCATATAAAGTTTATGCTTTTGCAGAGTTTGTATTATAGAATCAATCCAGTGTCAAATTTTCTATTTCATGTCTGCATTGAACTAGAAGGTGATGAGATGATCTGATTTTAACATATTTTAATTTTTTACAGAGACACTGAAAATTCCTTTTTCATTAAAAAAAATTATGCAAATTTACTTTATCTGAAACATAAAGACAGGCTTTCCTGGCCAGTTACACTAGGTTCCCATCTAGAACAAACCTGGTTGCCGGCTTGTAGTGTTACTCACCCAGAACAGCCTCCCAGTGTCCACTAAATTCTTGCACTATTTTAAGAATGTAAGTTCTCAGACTTCTAAATTGCTTTTAAATTAATTCAAGGTTTCATCAGCATCCTGCAGCAGGGAGTTACACAGCTTACATTGTTAATGGCAAAACACAATTTGTTATTTTTCATTAAAAAATTCTCATGAACAGCTATTCCCTATCCATCATTTTTATCTGCCTTCTCAGAAGTAAAAATTTATTCACTCTACATATAGAAGATATTTAATAACTGTGATTTTTCCTTGCTAAATTTTTCTGTGTCTTTTTCTTAATACAAAGCTAATAAAATCCTTACTCAAAGTGATTTAGAATTTTCAGAACATTCTAAAACATTCTGCAGGTTTCTATGAAAAATGATCCAGCTGTGGATTTTTAAAAAAAAATTTATATTTGTGCAAATTTACGAACATATATTCCAAGTCTGACCTAAACAAAATGCTTAGTCCTTGTTTTTATTATGCTTTAAGTGCTCTTATTGTTTTTTTGTAATTCACTGAATGCCTAATGAACATATTGAATATTGCAAAAATTCAGTCAGGCTAATTAAATTTTAAAATGAAAGCCATTGAAAGACCAATTTGGTGGGGAAAACAACACCCCATCTATCCTGAAAGCATTGCTTATACCATTTGGCAATTCTGAGGTCTTCAGTTGGTTTTCCTTTTCAACCTTCTGTCCCTGTTAACTCATCTTTTTAAAAATAACATGAAAGGTAGTAAATGTAGCTGATCTCACAGTTATTACAGTAATGGAACTACACTGTTCCCAGCCATTTACTTTGATTTTATCAGTGTTATAAGCTACATCAAAAATGGAGCCTGAAGGTTTGGCATGTCAAAATTACTTTAATCTTGCAATGACTTTACACCTGAGAGGCCAAACAGCACTATTCAATATTTGCTGCAATTTTTACCCTAATTTATTCTTTTTTCCCAACATTTGTTTTTAATTTTGCTGTCTTTATATTAATAGAAAAGCATACCACCCACAGTCTTACATGAGAGCTGTGAGAGGGCTCTGTATCATCTACAGTTCCTTGAGTTCCCTGAGTCTTCTGATGAAATGTGAAATTGTGAAATAAAATATTATCAGAATACTTTTGCTTTCTATGGGAAATTCTTGAAATAATACAGAGAATATAAAACTATATAATAATTTTAAGTACATATATATATATGTGTGTGTATATAACACTCCATTTAAAACACACATGCAAATGCATATATAGAGAGATACATATTCAATTTAACAAGGTAAATTTGCTATTCTGTTTACATTCAAATGAATTTTTCTATGCAATCTACTGTTGGACCATTTCTTCTGTTATTTTAAAAGTTTGGTTTCTGTGGGTTTATGGCTCAGGACAAGGATGAGGGGAACAGAAACCATAACACAGACGGTCTAGAAACTGAAGTGGAACTTCATTACCAAAGTCATACCATTTCTCTTCAATTCTAACAGACAGCATTATTTCTTGCTTAATCCTCTGTCTCCTAGAATCAACTTGCTTTCATTTCATGTAAAGGGAAATCGCAAGACTGAAAGAATATGAGAGAAGGCACAAGAAGATGGGGTCCTTTGAAAGCTTTGGAGAGTCCTGATCTTTACATGAGCAAGGCATGCAAAAATGTGCAGTTATGGCACTGCCAAAGACTGTTAACTAAGCAGTGGAGCAGTTACTATATCCTGAAGTATCTCAACTATATCTCAACACAGTTCTGCAGGGACTGTTTTCAATCATAAGATGTAATGTAGCTATATCTCCTTGAGGTTTTTTGACAGTTCTGGAGATGCCATGAACTATTTAATATGATTTTGTCATGCCTCCTACCCTATCAGGACAGATACAGAAAGAGACTTCTGCCTCTCTGTCTTTCACACTCAGGTCAGGCTTTCTAACTATGAGAAAAAATGAACTTTCAGTCGATGTGGTGTAGGTCAAACACATAGTAGCCAAGAGGTGAGAGCATCTTCACCCCCATTTCCATTATAAAAACAAATCGAGGCATTTTCAATTTGTTTTCATCTTTACTGCTAAGAAAATCTTACATGGAATCACTGAATAAAACACATACTTAGAAAAACTGAACAGTGTTTAATGTGTAGACTTCTGGAAATTGAGAAAGTGCCAGTTCATCTGCAGTTCATATAGTTTTCTCAATTCAGGAGCCATTTTGAGATTTCTTGGAAAAAGTATTGCTTGAAAGTACACATTCCTGTCTTATCACTTTTCCTTTTGAAGTCGACAGAAACCATTGATAAGGACCTCTACTGATTTACCAAAAGACATTATTTTTGTAAGTGTTTGAGGCTAAAAGTAACTCTCTTCAATAAGTAAGGTGATTTTTTTTTTCAGTTAATTTGGACTTTCTGTCAATATTATACATTCAGAATTAGAGATCATACAAGCATCAGGAAGAAACTTAAAATCAACTTGCTGGTGGCTTTATTATTCACAAAAAATATTTTTATTTCTTTACAACAGCTTTAGAAAACTAAGACCTGTTCTATCTTGAGACCCAATAACAAAAGGAGTCGTACTCATGATAGCAATGACACCAGGTGAAAGAGGGAAACAAGTTCTGTTTTCACGACTAAAAGGAAAAGAAAAACTGACCATTTAGATTTTAACTTGGATTGTAAGTGTCTAATTCAGTAGGTAGAAAATAGCTGCTAACAGGAAACTAAGACCATCTGCTCAATCAAAAAAAACCTATCAAAAATCTCTGAAGTAGGCCAAAAGATTTTAGACCATGATCGTCCTGCAGGAGGCTCAGAAAAATATTTGATATTTACTATTCTGTTAAAATACAGTTTTGCTAAATTTAGGAGGCAGCTACTGGCCCTGTGTGTACACGCAGAAATCTATTAATTAAAAGTGTTCACATAGAGAATGCACTTTATACTTGGGCAATAATAGCTGTAAAAGAGTTGAAAGCAAACATCTGCGGTTACTGAATTTCAGGTTATTTGTAATTATTCCCTTTGGAATTTATTAGTCTAGTGTAGGCAAAATAAACACTGCAGTTTAGAGGAGGTAATAGAATGCCTTCCCCTGATACCCGTAAAGACTCCACAGTTCCTGTCTAAGCACTTTAGGAAAGGTTGGGCTTTTAATTCCCCAAAGCCAAATCACAGCACAATACAGTGTTGTACCAGTTTCCAGTCCTTTAAGTATCTTTGCCTGCTTTTACAGTATAAATCTATCTGCAGCTAGACTCTCAAATTCTGGAACTCTCTTCAGCTACAGATTCTAAAAAATTTCAAATCTCTGAATACAAATGAACGAATATACAGCTGAAAAAATTAAATTCTAGTTAATCTGTCCAGTATCATTCCTTATCTACTTAATCTGAAAGATTTTCACTAAAGTAGCTCTTCCTTCACTAAGTACTAAAACAAGATTTGATGTCATTATTTTGGAAAAAAGTAAATGCTTTAAACAGAAAGGGCAACAAATCTTTTATAATCCTAATTCTACATTTTTGCAATTTTGGTTATCAATTTAGATTTGTTTAGGATGTCAGATAGGAAAGAACAATAAAGAAGTCAGCTGCATGTTAGGCAGACTTCACAAATATATCTGATAAGTGGCTGAAGCCCTCCTAATGAGCTTTTCAGGATACAGGCCAGATAAATCACTGCAGCACTATTATAAATAAATAAACAAATAAACAAACACAGTCTCTTTCAAAGTTTAAGCCATAGGTACCAAAAGCCAAGATAATAAATAAGTAATAAGCGTACTACTGCAAACTTTTTTGAATTATGGTAGTTTTTTGAATTTGTGTGGGGAAAGAGTACATTCTTCTGCCTGGTTCTGGAGCCAAAAAATGCAGCTATTCTGAATGAATCTTGGATATTACTGAAGCTATAGGTGTGCCAAACCCAGCAACACAAATCAAGGCTTTGGCTAATGTGGATCTTCTAATTACATTTATCTTTGTCTGCAAGGTTTGCAAGGCAATCACCATATAAACCACAAGCTGTTTATGCAAATGGAATTTAGTTTTGATTGGAAGCAGTAAATATCTAGTCAATGCTGCCAATTCTCCAACTGTATCTTCCTTCTCTTCCTTTATCATGCAGGTGGAAAGGTTTCCTACATTCAGCAGGAGAGACTCCATTCTAGTACAGAAAGTCCCTGATTACTAAGTATGTCAAAATTCTAAGCACAAAAGAAGTCAAAGAGAGATTTTTATTCCTTAATCTTCATGATCTGAATGTTGACTTGTACCCTGGAATAACAATTTGATTAATCAAAAGACAATAATCAAGTAACCTATGGAGAACATGGAATACATTTGAAACAAAACCATGTTATATGAAATGTTATGTCGCTCTGATGCAACTGGCAGCCAATGAATTGAACTTGGAAGCAATTCTCACTTTTCTTGGCAACAGAAAGGTGGTTCACAACGTTGAGCTTACATGTGTATCTTGGCATAATAACAGCTGTATGAAAACTACTCAGCCTTGTGTTACATGTAATCTGGCTCTCTTCATTCATTTCAGGGTAAAGCAAGAGACCACTGAATTTGAGGTAGCAACTTGGATATGAATTCAGTAGTCCACAAAACAGACTACACAGGAATTTTGGATTTGATCTCATGGTTTAAGTTATATGCATGTTAAAGTTATGTTTTTTTCCCAAAAAGATTTCAGGCACAGCAGTAATTTCATTATTGTTATCAGTAAGTTAATATAAAAATAGATACCACAGTCATCAAAACATGTTTAGTGAAATGCAATGCAGAATTCCCAAGTAAAGAAAGAAAATTCATGAGTTTCTGTAGAATTATGTTATCATGATACCATCTACCTTACATTTTCCTTGAATTTGCTATGTTCCATGATAAGAAACTGAAGTTTGGTTCTCTTCCTTCTCATGACCTGTAGTAGTTCTTCACACAAAACCAATGAGTTTACCAAAGGATACTTATTAAGTGAATTGAATGCAACAGCACTAATGCAAAGTTTAATTTCAGGAGGAAGCTACAAAATCGCATTTTATGTAATAACCTGATTTGTAGCCCATTAACTAGGATAGAAATCTTACACAAGTCCACCCCAAAATTTGTTTTGCAGAGGAGCCAGAAAAATATATTGATATTTTGTGACAAAGATGATTTGACTGTACGGGCTTGTTATGCTTTGTGCCACCCTGCTTTACTTTGCCAAATATTAAAATGCATGCTGGAATACTCCTCTATCTGATTACTGTGTCATGATGAAAAAATGTTGAGGATCATTCTGATTATTGATGATAATGACAAATAAAGAAATCAGATGAGAATGTTCATAAATCCTTGAGAGAGAAACCCCAGACTAAATGTTTATGCTGTTGCTATCATTATCAGAGCTAATATATCCTCACATTTCTAATAGTAACATTAGGCCAAATACTCAGTGGGCATTAATCATTCAAATTCTTTCTTTTACTGTAGAAAGGTGTTGCTTGGTTGGCTGTTTGGTTTTGCTTTTTCCCAGTACTTTTCATTTGAAAAAAAGTTTAATACAATGCAATTAGGTGTCTTTCCTCCTACAGTACATCTCTCCCCAAGAGGACATTTGACTCTAATTCAAACATATATTTTGCTACAAAACCAAATGTATATTTGAATACATATATTGCTCCAGAACCAAATAATTTTATAACAACATGTTTCACAGATATTTTCAAATAACCACTAGCTTTAAAGGCATTTTTCTATATTATTTTGGTCATTGTTAACATAGCCAGGAAACAGTGTGAAAAGTCTTATTTATAAAAGGGCAAACAAAACACAAAGACTGACCTGAAATTCATAGCTATTTTACCTGTTGACTTTGCTGTTAAATCAAAGGTCAGCGACAGTAAATCCCAAGAGTTTAGTATGTGTGAGACAGTAATATTTCTTTTTAAATAAAGCAGCAGTTCTGTCTCGTTGAGAACAGAGAGGAAGGTGCCTTGTAACTTGCCCAGCCAAGCACTGAAGAAAAACGACTCAATGTATTTTAAAAATCTGTGTGCTTTCTCCCCAATTATTTTTTAATGTGCCTTTTGACAAATAATCAAGAAGGAGAGTTAGATGACTGCTTTTATGGTCAGTTGTGTCAAGCGACAAGGAGCAGGGTGGCATGAGGTGTTGAAAGGGGGTGGCTGTGCGGAGTTGATGCCAGTCCAGATATCAGGATAGAAAACAAGCATAGGCAGTGGTGGCAATCCTGTTCCAGATGTCTTTCTGGGGTTCACAGAAATCTTTTTGCACTGATTTCACATATTAACGGCATACATGTTTTACTGTATTTAATGTGCTGTTTAATATTTACTGGGAAATCATAACAAATAAATATTTACATCTGACATAAATACACTCAGCTGTGTACCATTCTTCATTTGAATAACACTTTCAACCTCCTGTAATACTTGAACTCTCATAACCTAAATATTTTTATTGCATTTTGCAAAATCAAAATTTAGGACACAGATATGAATATCTACCTAGGGTGGTTTCAAAATGAAGGCAATCATCCTGCCCTACCATAAAGCAGATGATCCTTTAAAAAAGTTGAAGCTCTGGTTTATGAGAAAGAATACAAGAAACCAGTGTAAAACTACCACTGAACCAATTGGAAATTCCCTGAAAGTATCTTTTGAAGGAGGGGCCATATTGTAGGGATAGCCTGAAGGAGGGAAAGGGAATATCTACACTAAAGTAAGTGTGTGAAGCTGTCCATTTAACCTTGGTGACAGTTAAAATGCTTTCATTTAACACATGTGCATCTATTTAGAGTTATAAAGTGCTTTTGGGCACTTCTGACACTATATAAATATAAGATACTTTTTATTATGGAAAATAACTTTTTCAAGTACCTGTCATGAGTTCCCATATAAGGTTGAGAGGGTTTAGTTAGCAAAAAAATGGTCAGTGTGGCTACAGAAGAAAAACAAATATGCTTTCTATAGAAAGTTGCTAATCAGGGAGAAATAAAGGGGAAGACAGCATTCTGTCTGTGTTGTTAGACTTATTAAGAAAAAAATTAAAAATCCATCCCATTAGAGATTTTTCACTGTTCTCCTTCAAGAATGGAAGACTAATGTAATGTCTATGACTTCTAGTTGACCATTTGCAATACCAATAGAGCGCAATTCACTTAGAAGTCAGCTTGACTTGTGTGAAAATGTTAAAGTGCTGTCCCTAATGCCTGGACACGCTTCTCTACCCCACGAGATAACAGCAGTCAAAAAGAAGCTGTGCACATAGAAGCCTCAGGGGTTACTCAGAAAAGGGCAAAGAAATTTATCAAAATTGAGAGAAAGTCCTCTGTACTTTCAAGAAAAGTGAAATCTTGCATGACAAATTGAGTCTGTTTTGAGCAATGTAATTGAACAGGGCTGCTCAAGTGGAACTAAGCCTGCTCAAAGGGCATATCATACAGTGGGAAAGACTGACCTACTCAAACTGTGTTCAAGGTAAACATGCAGGCCTGTGCTTTAGAGCTGACTGAGTTTGCAATTTTAATGGTTTAATGGGGATATGATTGGAGTTAGAAAATGTGATCGTCTGAGGGCGTGAAAAGCAACAAAAAACCCCAACATGAAAGCAGGTTTGTATGAGAAGTTTCATCTGTTTTAAGGGCAAATTTCAAGGGTTGCATTGACAAGACGTCATATGTCCATCTACATCTTTCTTTTAGGAAATAATGAATCTTTATTGCCAGATAGTTTCATCAGGCATTTAGTAATTTTTTTTTTTCTAAAATAACACATACTAACAGATCTATAAACAGAAGTTGCACCATTCCATTCAATACATTTTGCAAGGTTTTCCTCCCAAAATACCAATTCACACAATCTGTCATTTCTCCAGATGCAGTTACATAAAGTATGGCAAAAACCAGAAATATTTTTGTTTTCTGCAGAAGAAAAAAAAAATGCTGGTGAACAGGTTTCTTAGCTAGGCTTGTTGAACACTGCAGAGTTCTGAATTCTTACCAAATGTCTGTACTTCATTTCCCTTCCATTTATTTTGGCACGTCAGAGTTCTTCTAGGCAATGCCAAATTGCTTTTTCAGTGGTCTGCTTCGTGTTCCCCAGAGTGAAAGTAATGACCCCAAATGTGTTAGTTTTCCCTCTGCTGGCTACCTCCCTTTTCTGCAGTCATTACAGGTAATTGGTAGGTCTCTGGTGACTCCACAGTTGAGTGTGTTGACCTTTGATAAAAGCAGCTTTAACTCTTCCACCTTTTATAATAATCCTTATATTTTCATTCAGTGCAAATTGGGCGTATGTAAATTTCTTCCATCCTCCTCCTCCACCTCCCCCTTCTTTTTTCCCTAATGAATTGTGGGGGGGAAAAAGGAAAAAAAAACCCAAACCAAAAACCAAAAGAAAAAACTGTCCTAGGACATAATCACTTCTCATAGGCCAACAACAGGTTTGGAAATTTTTTAATCCACAGCACATCTTCAGGGCAGCATAGTGACTACAAATTTCCATGAGTTTTGTGGGACAGAATTTTCTGGGTGAGTGGGAGGGATGATTTTCTAAATTTTATGATATCTGCAGACTATAGAAGAGTGATGGGTGGGTGGCAGCAATCGCAGTTGTAGCTACTACTGAGTTTTTAGCTGCAAGAGGAATAATAGAGAATGGTTGTGTCTTACCTAGTTTGCAATATATAAATAAATTAGGCATATAGCAGTGATACGCCAACTTATTTAAAGAAAATCAGTGTTAAAACAATCAAATAAAAATGGGCATCTTTACTTGGAAGTTATAAAAATATGCAGGGAAACAGATTTATTTAAATATATTTAAATAAATTTACATATGCAAATGAAAACAGATGCTGTCTCTCTCAGAACATTGTCACCTGCATAATAACCAGCAAGCAACAGCATGTATGGAAATAACACTAAAAGTAAAATAATACTATAAATAAATAAAATCAGTGACCACAGTGCCAAAAAAATTTTTGGGAGGCTGTGTCTCAGAGTTATAACTTGAGATGAAATGGTTGGATGGTGCTACTCAGTCTCATAGATGTCTAAATCTTTGTTCTTAGCAGAAATAAAGCAAAGTATTAGATGTTCTTTTTGTGTGCTTTCAGATCTTTTGGAGAGTTTACTCTTGTACTGTTAATGTTTAATGAATTCCCAGGGTATCTATTCTAAGTTCAGTATCTACCTGGGAAGTACATATGAACCTGGAATGGATTTTTGTGATTTGAGAAGCATGGATTTGTGTTTTGCTCTATTTCCCATTTTGTTGGCAGTGATGCAAATCATAATGAAAAATGAAGTGGTTAGAAAAGCACAGAATAACTAAAGCAGCACAGAAATTCTGAGAGATTTTGCGGTTTTGCTTTATTGGGGATTTTTTGGTCAACAACCACTTAGTAAAGGTATCTATTTAGGTAGAAAACATTTGATAAGAGTATTTATTCACCTAGTAGAATAAAATCAGCAATAGGAACTTGTTAGGTTGTTGAGTGAAAAAAAAACAACAAAAAAGGTGATCAAAATTACACCTAAGTTAATTACACTAGCTTAAATGGGAATTCATTCATGGAAATTAACTAGATTATTGCAAGATTTTGCCTTGATAAATTACAATAATAATTTTATGCCATAGCAGAACAACAAAGTTACATCTTTGCAAGAGGTTCATAAAGATTTTTTGCTTCCAGTTAATAAACAAGAAGGCCAGAGCATGCTGAAACCATGTCTCCAGTGCCAAGGCGGCTCTTGAGAGGAAGCTGAAATAGAAATTGAATTTGCCGCAATACTGAAATACCAGCTCTATAATTCCTAAGTACTTCATTGGTCATCAATATTTTTAGCTGATGGATAGAATTGATGTAAGCTTTGAGTTTAGAAGTTGAAATGGTGGTATAAAACATTATGAAGTTATAGTTCTTAATCCTGTTTGCATTGAACTGCTTGGTTTCATAGCCTTTGCTGCTACTGGCAAAGGATAGCTACAGGTCTGCGGAAGTGTGTAGTAGGCATGCGTGTTCTTGAATGTCCCATAAGCTGTCAATTGACCCTCTAATCCTCACCAGCATTGACTGGTACTACAAGCTGGTGCAGAGCTCTTCCTCCATTGCTACAGATTCAATCAAAGCCTTATGCAAGCCTTAGCCTAATAAATCTGAAATTTAAACATGAAACCACTGTCTGCAGTTCCCAAATAAATTAATGGAAATACACAGACATTTAATCTGGAAGGTTTTGCAAACTATTCAGTTCTTTCTTCCTCCAATCAGAGGTGCAGGAGTGAGGAGAGAAGAGAAATAGGTCTCATACTCTTTTTCCAAGAAAAGAGGATGTGTGTGTTTTTTGCCTCCCAAGGAAATTAGGTTTGTTAAATATTGCCTCTATCCCCTCCTACCCCTGTCTTCATATATCAGTCTAATTTAAACTGAATTCAGAAAAAAAACCCCAATCAACCAAAACAAGCAAACAAACAAACAAACAAACAAAAAAAAACCCCCAAAACCCACAACCCAAAAAACTCAACCACATTTTAACAATCTTAACTTTGTACAAGTTACATGAAATAAGTGTCTGGAGAGAGTAAAGGCAAGAACTTTTAGTAGTGGCCTTGCTAACTGGAAGGGGAATCCTGGTTAGATACTTGTGAGAACTTTTAGAAATTCTGAAGCATTTAGGAAGGACTCAGAGTTTATAGCTAGTAATGGGAGAATATCTGGAAACAAACCTGCAGTAGGAGAGATTACATGAATCATACCACTTATGGAGTTTGTGTCTTAGCATTTTGGGTAATTTCTACCTCTTCTGTATTGTCTTCCTTTTATTCTCCTGAAGACTGTATGCTACTCCTCCACTTCCTCTTTTTCAGGCCTCAGTGTCTTAATATTTTCTAAAGAAATACTGAAGATATTATCTGCTTTCACTGGTCATCTTTAAAATTACCCTTGGGTCCTTCATATCATCTTGTGGTAGAAAGTCTCATTCCAGACCTGTGTTCCAAGACATATAGAGGGATTTTTTGGTACACCACCCTAGTTTCTCAACAGTTTTTACTTCACAAACATTCATCCTGGAATGGCATTGGAAAAGGTAGGTTACATACCTCCAGTAAAGAGAAGCTTGATCCTTTCATTCAGTGGTTGGAAAAAAGAACTTCTTTTTTTTTTTTACTTTAGTCAGAAAAGGAGTTGCCTTTAATACAAAAAAATCCTGGGGAGAAAATTTGATACAGGGAGAAAGAAATTGCTGGTTTTGTGGTTGAAGTTATTGGCAGGAAAAGTCCTTTAAGGTAACCTATTTCTTCTATAGATTCCATGTAATTTCATAGTATTCTGTGTATTAAATATATTCTATATAATCTGTTCTGTATAAGATATCTACTATTCTTAAATCCTTCTCAGAGACATTGATAAAAGGTAAACTAAAAGAGAAACGTCAGAGGGAAGTCAGAAGGATACCTGTGTACTTGAAACCATGTGCTTCAGTATTCTGTTATATCTGTGCTTTTTCTAGGGGTTAAAAAAATGAAAAAAAGGATTGGTAAGGAACAAAGTGGGTTTGGTTTACTACAGAAAAATGCATAGCAAAAGTCATGGAGTGGGGAAGATGGCTTTTTGGGTATGCATTTGGTGACAGAGTTGCTGGATTGTCTGATATTATACTTCCAAATTCCTTACAGTATAAAGTAAATTTTTTTTTTGTGAGACATTATAGCTTTGCATAAAATAATTTGTTCAAGAATAGAGTGTTCCAAAGAATAACTGAAAAGCCAAAACTATGTAATATTTTCAAAAGTACATCTACCCCATGCCTAAATTTATGTTTTTCTTGTACTCTGAATCTAAAGGGTTAGACACTAGGCAGATCAATTTTCCAATTAACATACCAAGATGAAGTTTTAAATTTACTGTAAAGAAAGCATTTTTATTCTACTGCAGCAGCAGTCCCTGGAGTAAATGACTTCTGACATCTTTCTTCGGGCTAGGAGATACACGTCAGGAGATTATGGCTGTTTTTTTCCAGATACTACTCTGTTTTAGCTGAGGCTGAAGAAAAGGCTGATTACAGGAAGGAATGAATATTACACTAACAGTAAAAGCAAACAGACAAAACCTTAGTCAATCCATTTGAAATGGTTTAGTGCACTTAATTTTAACTGCTCAAACTGAGACACTAAGGGTTTTGATTCAAGAAAATTCAGGACTCGGACTGTTAAGAAGCTCTTTTGAAAAATTACATTCTAAGCAAACATGAGTTAAAAGCCAAAAAGGATTTTCTGTTCTGTTGTGTTAATAGGAAAAAAAAAAAGGCAAAAAACCCCCGACAGAATTTCCTTAGAATCACAGACTCACAGACTGGTTTTGGTGGGAAGGGACCAGAGCCCCTTAGTGCCACCCCTACCATGGGCAGGGACACCCCCCACTAACCCAGGGTGCCCAAAGCCCCATCCAACCTGGCCTTGAACCCTGCCAGGGATCCAGAAGCAGCTCCAGCTTCTCTGGACAAACCTGTGCCAGGGCCTCACCACCTGCAGTGAAGAATTTCTTCCTAACATACAATCTAAATCTACCCTCTTCCAATTCAAAACCATTCGTCCTTGTCCTATCACTCCAGGCCCTTCTAAAAAATCCCTCTCCAACTTTCTTGTAGGCCCCTTCAGGTACTGTAGGGCTGTTATAAGACAATCCTAAATATATCTAAGCACAGTTTATGAAAAGCCCAGTGAATAACTAGTCCTACTATTTACTAATTTCACTGAAAATACAGTGTAGTGATTGTTCATTAACATTCCAGAAGTTTCATAGCATATAATAGACTAAGATCTTTCCAGCCTTTAACAGATAGGGAGCCTGCTTTGGCAGGGGGGGTGGACCCAATGATCTCTCGAGGTCCCTTCCAACCCCTACGATTCTGTGATTCTGTGTGATTCTGTGATTTTTCTACACCTCTCATACAACCCACCTAGTGAATAGGGTCTATCTTGATGCCGTGCCTCAAACATGTTTGTCAGAGTCATATGTCTCATATTATAGGAATAGTAAAATGACAAATGCACCAGGTATTCTTGAAAAACAATGTTCTTTTAAAAATATTTTAAGTTCTAATAATCATTAGGTAAAAGATTCTTATTGCCAGTTATTGCTTTGTTGGGCATGTTGTGTATCCAAGGCAGTCATGCAGCTGGTAGCTGTTCTGTATTGTATTATCTACATAGGGTGAGTTAAGGAGTTTTTCAGTACATTAGGTCAGTGTAGCACATTCAATAATAGAAAGAAAACAAATTAATACCAACTAATGGAAATTGTCTTTCTATGTGGTTGGTTTTCCTTGCAACATAATCTAAGAATACAGAGACTGTAGACATACATTTTAATAGTTTAATGTAAATCACCTAAAATAGAGATAGTATTACTTTCCACCATTATTCCAATGTCTATTCCATAAGCTCACATTGCTATTTGACCTTTCTAAATAAATACCAAATTGTTTCAAGAACAAATGGTAATAACCTTTGGCTCTTCTACTGGGGAAAAAAGTGACAACTTGAGAGACTGTCTTTTTTTGCATTACTGGTTACTGGGCCATTTTCAGTCAGTGACTTATATTTATTTCTTATGAATTACAAATTATTAACATTGAGCTTTCTATAAAGAAGTTAAGATACATAGAAGGTAATAATGCATCACTGCTGTCTAGCTGTAACAAATCACTATCATTATGCCTTCATGTTTAAGTAATAAATGCACCATGTCCTCCAGAGATGTAAACTAACCTATGTGATAGATAGCTTCAGCTTTGACTCAAAGGATCAACATCACTTCAGATTGTTTTATTTTAGAAGGGAACCTATTGTTCATATCACCTCACGGGAAACAATTAGAGCCATTATATTCATTATCTAACAGATATAATATGAATAAGCTTTACTTTAGTTACTTGATAACTAAATCCCACAAGCAGACCTTTGAAATTATATGTGTAAGTTTCTTTCACTCTATACAGCTCATTTGGGTCTTGATTCAGTGTGGCTTCTTTTTGTAGCCCTGAAGACAGGGTAAAATGAAGCAGACGCTTCATAGAGAAAGAAAATTATCTATATGTTTTTTCTTTTAAAAAGTAGTTGCTTTAACAAAAATATCAAATGATCATCAGAGAAACTTTCTCTGTAAAACAAAAGGAAAAAGAAATTTCATCAACAAGAATAGCGATGGCTAAATGTTCGAGGCAGTTTTTAAAATCAAGTATCATTAAGATATGCAAGTCATTCTACTAAATCTCAGAAAAAAAAAATCTTATTAATCTTCCTGAAGTAAAAAAAACCAAACAAACCAATACATCCAAAATCATTCCTAGGAAAGAATGTTTGATCTTTGCATTCATGTCATATATTTGTTCTGCCATCTGAAACAGATAGCAAAGCTTGATATTTAAATGAAAATCTGCCAGCATGTGTAAAGTCTGAGACCATTACTCCTTAGACTGTAATCCTTTGTTTTGTGGGGGCAGTCAAGAGTTGCAGGATTTAGAAAAAAACATCATGCTACAAACACACAACTTTTTTATTTACTGTCTCTGTGCTACTCAGACTTAAGGCCTGAAGAAGTAATTTTCTATGAGATTCTTTTGCTGGTTTTTTCAGTGAGCTAAAAAGTTTATGAAAAATATAGGCAACATAGCAATAATTCTTTGATGTTTATATCATTCCACCAAGAACTGCACTGACCTATGTCAACACACAATATGCATTGCTTTGGTCACCCAGTTTTCCTTAATATTGTTTTTTCCTTTTCTCCTTCTCTTTTCACTTACACACCTGATTAGTGGGAAAAACTGCTTGCCCTGGGAAAAAAAAATACAGAGTCTGTGCTCAGATGAACTGAAACCAGAATACTTATTCTCTTGAAGAGTTCATTTAGGTTGGCTATTGCAATTAAAGCAGGATGTTATAGAGAAAGTCCGAAGAGAGAAAATAATTATAGCCTTGGAAAGGCTCATAAGAGGAACTGAAGATGCTCCAGATGTAATTACTTCCACAACTCTAACAGGCAATTTAATAAGACGAATACTATCATCAATGGGCTTCGTCAGTGAAGCAGCTGCCTTAATATGGAGAGTTATGGTACTGGGTTTTGTGGCTGCATAACCTGAGGAGAAGAAAAGGTGAACTAAACAGACTGAAGAAATTCAGTTAAAAAAAGCATTATAGGACAATAAATTTCAAATAATTAAAATAAGTTATTTGCAATTGATCAGTAACTTCTTTTAATATGTAAATGAAGACTCTTGAGAAGATACAGAATTTATAGCAACAAAATAATAAAGTCTGCAAGTACATCTAGTTTAAAAAAATTAAGAGATCAACTAATATATCTCATAAGATAAAGGCCACATATAATTGCCGGGGAGAAAAAAAGATAATCTTCCTCAAAACATTCTCCTGTGTAGTGTCACTGTTTACCTTACTCATTGTCAGAAATACTGGGATAGGTAAACCTTTCCCGTAGCATGTTATGGCAATTTCTTTTTTCCTAGGTCAATAAAAGTAAAAAATATGTTTTGTGTTCCAGCCTGCAGCTGAGATTCCTGGACCTTCATTGGTGTTGGAAAGATCTCACAGAAATACGGAACCCACGATGTATCTTTCACAATACTGGCTCTCTGGATCAAAAAGAAGCACTGATTTTTATGCTCAGACAAACATATGGTTTAGAGGAAATCATAATATTTGGCTGATTAACTTGCTGCTGTCTAATGACTATGCAACTAATCACTGTCAATGAATTTATTACTCCATAAGGAAAATGTCAAATTCAGACCCACTAATTTTTATACTGTCGTTGAAAATTGACTTTCTAGTATTTTATCTTAGATATATTCTGTTATTATTATACAGCAATATCTCCTTACCTTGAAAAAATAATTATTTGCAGAGGTATGCATTTGCGAAGAGATTCTGCCCTAGAAGTCCCATTAAAAAGACTCTAATGTTCACTGAGGGACTTTATGTACCCTCTAACATGTTAAAAAACATACTGTGAGATCCCAGATTACATGCTTCCTTCTACTTCCTCATTTGTGTGCATATACATCTTCTGTATATTCCACTAGTAATACTGTTTTGACAATGTTTGAAATTATTACTCTTGTTTATGATTTTAGCTGCTTTTTAGGGTCTGTCTTTGTTCAGCCACCTGCTTCAGAAGATCCCATGCTGCAGTGGATTCAGCAAAGACAAATCTCAGACCCAACATGTGTTGTTTCATGTCTTACGCAATGACCAGTACGATGGAATGAAATATACCAGTTAAAAGTTTGCAGAGAGTTGTGAATGGCTGGTAGGTGCTGGGGTAGCATTGCTTAACAGGGTGCAAGAAACCTTACCAGGGTAAATAGGCTGGCCACAGACTTGACAGCAAATGCAAAGCTGTGCTGCCATACAGATCAGGTGCTGAAAAACTGGGAGGAAGTTTTGAGAGGCAGAAACTGGGAGTCTCGTTGGAGAAGGTGTTGAGCCACCTGCTGACTACACAGCTGCCCGCAGGAATGTTTATCACCCTCTTTTCATCGCTTGTGAGACCACATCCAGGGTGCTGTGTCTAATCTGGGGCTCTGCTGTAAATGAAAACCATGGAAATACTGGAGACCAAGTGGAGTGCCAAGATGCTCAGGGAGCTGCAGCATATCAGATACAAGGCCAAGAGAACTTGGTTTGATCTTAAAAAGAGATTGGCTAAGGGGACATTATGGCTGTCTTCAGCCATAAACTTCTTAATTCAGTTGGCTGATCGTGCAGTACCAAAGTGGAGATAAAAATCCCTTCCTGATTCAGTTAATACTATAAAGCCAATGCTATTATCTACCAAAGTTATGCATTTAATCATAAAATTATCCAGCCATTTTAGAAATTCAGCTATACCATTTGACTCCTTGACCTCCAGCTACAGAAAAATTCACAGATCCACTAAAAGATGTTGGAAAAATTACTTCATTTTAACTATCCATTTTCTTCATCACTGGGTTTTTAGATTATAATTCAACAAATGTAACACTTAACATTGTCTCCTTGATGCTAAATCCCAAACTTTTTTTCTTCTGCAATATTTAGTCACGAGAATGCTTGACACTGAAATTAAAAATTAGATTATGAAATTCATCATGTTAAAAGGGCCAAAATGCAAACAAATGTAACCCATAAGTATTAAATAATATGAACAATCTTTAAACAAGAGGAGAATGTTAAGAGTATTGATACAGGTATTAAAGTTATTGCATTTACAGCAGGCTAAAAAGATGAACACAGATAATTATGAGAAGCAGCTGATAAACAACAGTATTTCATCCAAGTTTATCCTACGTTTTACTGGACCGTATTCTATGCTGCAGCCTGTTGGTGACTGCTGAAAGGAAGTTGCAAATGGTATAGTCATTGAAGGGCACTGGGGATGAGCTCTTTAAAATCTGTTTTATATATGGGGCCTACCATCCAGAATAGCTTTGTAGAGTTCTGTAATTACAATAACATTTTGCTATCACCACACTACCCCAAAGTAATTAAAGCATGTTACTTTCAACCCACTCTTAAGAATATGATTGAGAATTCAGTCAGTCTTCTCAACAAGCCTCCTGTGGATAATCATTGTGGATGAGCATGAGGAGGATGGGCAGAGGAGCAGTTTGGAGGTGGGGTGAAGTTTCAGGAAGAAGGAGCAGTGCTAGAAGGAGCTCTAACTGATTATATAGGGAACTAACTTTCCATTTTTTTCTCTGTAAATCTTGGCTTACTGCTCAACAGCAGCTGCCAAAGCTCAAGTGAAGGCCAAGTAGACACCTGGGCCATGGCCATGCTGCTTTCCCTGAGCACCTAAAAACCTTCAAAGCCACTGTAATCAGTGTTTATTCTTTGGTGACAGTTGGCTGTGTGTTGAATTCAAAGTGCTGTTAGGAATTTTGAACTTAACATCTAGCATGCTTTTGGGTGTAACGAAAGATTATCACTAATATAAGAAAAAACAAAATCATCATCCCTTGGTGATGCACGTTTATCCCTTTGCCCTTATTTTTAAACTGAATAAATTAATTTGTGAGACAAAACCAAAGCACCACAAACACACTCTCTTGGTACCCTGCAAATTTACATGTCATTTTTAATACATGACATTTGAAGTATAGTGGTGTATGGTAAAGAATGCTTATAGTATGAAGATTCCTTTTTTGCATTTCTCTTACACTAATTGTGAAGAAAGCTGAAGTAATATTTAAGGGGGGGTTGTGTGTAAAAAAGCAAAGCTAAAATTTGTGTATATATTCCTTTCAGCTCAATGTTCAGAAAATCCTCTACTCTCAGGTTCATTTCCCACTGAAAAAGTTCAGAAGGTAAATTCTAAAAGAGTTGAGAAATGTTTTGTGATAGGAAGTTTTATTTACCTTTACAGAGGTAGCTTACAAGACAGACCCAGATCATCATGCCTCACCAAGATGGTGCAACTGAAATCAATGAAACTGAGAACAATTTCTTTTTAAATGTGATGCATATTTAAATTAATTGACATAGTATATTTTGAGTAATAGTAATTTGCATGTTTTCAAAAGAAAATCTGTCAATTTAATGACAGAAATCTAGTAAGGCGCTACCTCTGTTAAAGCTACAGGCTGGTAGAAGACAACAGTGACTGTGAGGGAAGTAGCTGCTTCTCTGTCATTTTGTTTTTCCTTACAAAATGCTGCTGACCTTTGTGAGGTCATAGATCAAGCTAAATGACTTCTCTAGTACACCTGTTTTCTATTTTTATTCCCTAAGAAGTAATTAGGATGATTTTTGTAGGATAGTGAGACAGAAATTCAAGTCCATCTTTTCAAAAAGATCTGTAGTAAAAAAGTTGTGTTACAAAGCTCTTGTTGAGCATCGAATAACATGACAGGGGTCTTGTTGAGGCTATAATAATATGCTTTCATGAAAAAAGCCTGGCTTTGGGGTCAGAGGATCAAAACAAAATCCGTAGTATGCAAGTTGTCTGCTCTCTGGAATTGTAATTTCTCCAATTAGCTTTGTAAACGAGAAGTTTGACTGCCACTAAGGATTCTGGAGTTTATATTACCTGTGCAGGCCTAGGAGTGAGCTTTTACAGTTCTTGCAAAATCAATTCTGCCAAAAGTTTATCCATCTGCACCTACCAGAACTGAGTCATTAAAACTCTGAAGAATCTGTGGGTCCATTGGAATTTCCCTTCCCATATTTAGCCGACATTAGGAATCAAACAAGAGTGTCAGCATCATAAATTTCTCTGATTAATCATTCCATTTGCAGGAAGTATTGATTTTTTACTCTTTAGAATTCTAAATTACAAAAGCACGAAGTATTCTGTAGGGGAATGGAATCGCCATGTAATCAAAGAACAACCCTGCCTCTGTCACGGTGTCTTTCTTCTATTTTAACAAGGACAGATATCAGATACATCTATAAGATACATATGACTTTAGCAAGGGCAAATGTAAGGTATATATTCAAGGAGAGACATAAGAGATATAAGATATAAAAGATAAATGATAGATGAGTTATATATGCCGAGGACAGATGGACAAATCCATAGCTATGTCAATACACAGCTGGAGATTTTATGTTACCTTGGGAACATGAATGTTAAATATAATTTTAGTGTTTCCATTTAAAATGGTGAATTTTTTTAAATGTTCTAGTTGTATTCTGAGAAATGTTATTATTGCCCTGAATTTCTACTTATTTTTATTTTGTTTTTTATCAAGCACCATGAGTAATGATGTAGCCTTTCAATTTCTTCAATTTCTTCAATTTCAATTTCTTATACAACTCTAGAGAAGTTTATATGTCACTTCTGGTTCATATTCTTCATTTTACTGTAATTGGGAATAAATTAAAGTTTAATCCTTGCCTTTCAATACAGCCAAAACCAATAGTAGAGTCCTCAGAGGGAGGTTCTTTGGAAAACAATTTGCAATTAAACAGAAACAGAAACAGAGAAGGTGATTAAAATGAGAAATAACAAAAATAAAGAGTAATGACTCTGGAGAGATGAGACCGAAGCATCCCTATGCAAGAAAAAATACACTGTAATGATGACATCTAGTCTTGGAGAATTGGTTTTTTTTATTTATTTATATTTTAATAAGAAGATAAGACCTTCAGTCACTGTACAGCTTCATTGACTTCAGTACCAGCTGTTATATAACTGGTTGTACATGGTAGCTAGCGTTAATGCAATCAAGAAACTCCTCAGATAAAGAACATTTTCTGGCTATGTAGGAGGAACGTTACAAGAAACTTCATCATTCTGACATTCAAGCTCATTTTCAGGCAACATTTTTTTTCAGACCTTGACAAGTTTCATTCAGAAGAAAATGTTCTCCAGTGGTATAAAAGATCTATTTTGAGATCTGAGGGAGGTTTGGGGTTTTTTTGCAAATTTACACAAGCCACTTTTCTCTGAAGTCAGATGGAAAGCCAAGAACTATCTGTCCTGTCAAGCCTAGTGATGACGAGGAATATTAAAAGAAATCCCAGAAAGCTCCAAGTTGAAGGCAAGATGCAGAAATATTGAACTGGGGATTCTCACTGAGAAGCTGCAGCACATGTGAAAGAAGTTTTTCATGCAGACAGTAGCAAATGTCCATTTCTATCAAGATCTTAGTGATTCTTACTTGACTTTTTCTAACCTAACAAACATTTGTGACAAGACTTTTGAAATGCTGGGAGCTATGAGTTTGATGAGAAAAGTATGCACTGTGGGTGGAAATGTGGCACAGGGATCATTCAGTCAGCTTCTGTTGTTAATAAAAACAGTGAAAAGCAGGAGCTTCCTTAGAAGCAAATTCAGAAAACACAGGCAGCAGCTTGGGGAGCAATGTAGCAGCATTGCTGTGTCAACAGAATGTCCTCCTTGAAAACTTTGGAGCCATATCTGAGGGTTCTGAATAATCATGGGGACAAGCATAGGAGACAGAAGCACAGTGGAACAGAAACACCGTTGGGTTTTTGTGCCTCTGGTAATCTCCAAGTATTATTTATACAGAGCAGAAATGCATAAGTGGCTAGGTCCACAAAGTCATTGATGAGATGTAGAACTGCTCTAGTACCAGGTTAGCCTCCTTGTATTTGTCATGGAATAGATATTTCATATATTTTCTATGTCATATTTCATCCTCGTAGATAAAATTATAAGAAACACTGTGAAGAGAATAAACCAATACAGTAAATCTAGATATTTGTCTGTAGGAAGTCATACCTCATGAAAATTAGTCATAATGCATGAAGTACTTTGACATAAAGGGCTTTGAGCAGATAGTCACTGGGACAGAAGTTCCTGCAAAGTTGTTTTTCATGAAATTTTGCCAGGGACTGACAGAACCTCCCGTTATCAGAAAGTGAGGTAGAAGCAAGCAAAGAAATTTGTCCCAAAGAAAATGAACAAAAATAGATGAATTCCACCTATTGGCAGGAAAATTTTGCATCACTGTGTTGAGACTTTTTGAATCCACCAGTTATGTCTGAATATTAAAATGCCTGATTTGATACTTCTTTAGTCTCTCTGAGGTCCACTAATTTCATGGTGAAAATATGTGGGTGTAAATAACAGCAAAATTTGTTGCACTGCAATGATTTAGTAGATGTACATCTGTGATCATCATACTTTACCTGGAGTTATAGCAGACATCAATTTGGACAAATGGTTTTGTTCTGTTCAGGAAGTAAAACAACATTGTCACAGTAAAAAATAAGGTGAAATGCTCCTTCGGCATCTTTCCAGAGAACGCTGAAGGGGAAAAACCTACAGTATAGCTGACTTCAACCCCAATGGGATTTCTAGAGTATCTCATTCACCAATGAAAACTTCTGTAGATGGTGACTTTATTAGTAATAATGAGATTAATATATCACATGTAGGCTATTAAAACATACTCTGACAGATAAAGAAACATTAAGTATTGACCTTTTAATGCTAATTGCTTATCTGTTAGTGCTTGTAAACTGTTTAAATGCAGTTCATGCATACAAATCATAGAGCAGCAGAGTGTGTGGAACATTAAAAGAACCAATTTGCCAAAGCTTTACATTAGATCCAGTGGGAATGTAGATTTGACATTAGAAGCATTACAAGCTAATAAACTAAAATTTATAAAAGGACATTTTGATAGATTTCCAAAGGTCAAAGGTTTGAAGCCAAAGTGATCACAATGTGTAAAAAGGCAAATTGAAAGATGTGGAAGATGTCTAAAACACCTTCCCTCTGGCAAATGTAAATTGTAGAGGAGAGGGTATGGAAATGAGACAGTGAAGAAACGTCAAATGTGGATTTGGAAGGTAGTTACCTCAGTACTGTTAGTTTTAAGTCTGAAAAACCTTATCTTCATCTTTTTAAGTCCATCACCTCCTATAAAATTTAGGATGTTCTCAGGTTAAGTAATTTTCTCTGATGTTAATGAAGAAATTATTTCCTTCAAAGGAGAGAGACCTATTGTGGCTATTACAAATCACATGTCCTCCCTAAAATGGATAATTTAGAAGTTAGTCTATGGAGAAAGCGTTGACAAGTGTCTCAGATGGCTGATGTAAAGCATCGCAGTTTTCTCATGCCAAGTAGCACAACAGAGTATGATGTTTCTATAGTCATCTTTGTTGCTGCCTGACTAAAGGCTGATCACATTCAACACAAAGGCTCATTGAGGACCAGAAGACCAGTCATGGTTAGAAGAACCGTAGTGACCTAGTCAGTGGAAACTGGTTACTTCTAAGGCTATCAAAGGAGAGGGATTCACCTGTACTACTCTTTGGAACACAAACCCAGATAGGAGTCGAGGAGGAAACTCCAGTTTCCCAGAATCCTACACAATGGGGTTTGCCTAAAGGGGTATGGTATGCAGAGGAAAGAGCAACTGTGTAAAATTGGGGGAATATGCATATGCAAGTTTAGGAGAAAAGCCAGAGATGAAGAAAGGAAAGAATCAAGCTGGATAAACTGGGTCCCTAGTACCAGCTACATAGGAATCTATAATGTATATGTGAATCAAAATGAGTTTGGGCTAGTAGGAGGGCAGGTCTGAGTGCTAGGTGTAGTGCTTCTGTCATGGAAACTTTGGTACTCTGAGGTTCTAGTAATCCACTCAACATGTTGACCTGAAAAGCCACAGGCTTGCACTGCGAACATAATCCTTGGCTACAGGGTAAATTTAGCAGAATAATTAATTATATTGGGGGAGCCAGTAGGCAGTTTACATTTAGCATCTGCATGACTTTGTCTTTCCCTGAAGTGGTGTGTTTTCATGTAAACAACTTTTCCTCAGGAGTAACAGTTATGAACAGAGTGGTTTATTTCTAAGAACCTTCCTATGTGCTCTGAATCACAGACTGCTGGTCATCCTCAGCAGTGGGGATCTGTACATTGTGCAGTGCCTGTGCAGTCTGTGGATGCTGCACAGTGCAGGGTTCCCACCATCCAACATTATCTCTGATAGACTCTATTTCCTTCTCATGTTTTTTCCAATAAATGGAATTGTAATCAATACTTCATGGAGGCTGAGTGCCTGGCTTACTGTGGCCATACTAAACATGCCATTATTGCACCACTACATTACATTATCTCAGAGTATTTTACTTTTCATAAATTTAAGTAATCCAAAGAATCACGTGACTTATAAATCAGAAGGTACAGGAAACTAAGGTCACTCTGCTCATTATGCTCAGCAAATTCAGCCCACTCTACCCTCTTTTTTTCTGGTTTACACAGTTCTTGTTAATAACATTTTTCAGTGGATGTCATGCTGGTAATTTTTTTTTTTGCAAGTGTGAAATGTATCCTGTGCCTGATGGATGCCATACACAAAGCACTGGAAACAACTGGAAGAGCTCTGTAGACTAGCTGCAGAAAAAAAGAATGAATAGCTCAAGGGGATGATGACTCAGGAAAGTACTTCAGCTGTAGAACAAATTGTCTTCATTGGTGAGATACTGAAAACTGTTCTTCCAAGTTCACATGGCATTTTCAGGAGATGTGAAAACACAAGCTCTGATTTATGAAGGTCAGAAAATACTTTTTTTTTTTTTCTGTCCTCACCCACCCACCTTCTTCCAGTGCACCAACACTCATGTTTCTACACACACTATTTCACAGAAAAACATGACTTTCACAGAGTTCTTTATTCTTCAGTTCTGTTCTGAAATGAAAATATTTAACCTTCATCTGAAAGTATTTTTAATTGCATTCTAGAAACAGTTCTGTGAGGTTTTACATTCAGAGATTTATCTTTACTGTGCCTCCGTTGATCTATATGGACACCACAATTGGAAGGTTGGGTTAAAAGCTCCACAGTTTCTCTGAGATAAGGCATTACTTTGAAAATTGTTTTGTTGAAAAACACTTTGACATCAGTTACACATGCTACCTCTTTTATTTCATAGCATATATGTACACAAATGTTTTTTTAACCATACACATAATTATAAACATAATGACCTTATATCAGGTTTGATCTCCCTCAATTCATCAAGGACATTGAAAAGCCAGAAGAAAGGGAGTGAAAAAACAAACCCCTCTGCAATTCATTCTGCAATGAAAACTCTGAAGTTCACCCCTCTTGCTGACCTGTGTCAGCCAAGCCAGGAAATGGTACTTCCCTAGTGCTCAAGGAGGACTATAAATCTTTCAAAGTACACAATAAACATTTCACAATATCACCAGCATGTAGGATATGTTACTGCAATCTTTGCAGACATGACTGAATTCAGCACTTTATAGTTTCTCTCTACAGTGCATCTGTTGGGTTTTGTAAATTATAGTTGGATTTCGGTCAGTTCAGTAGGTATTGTTCTAGAAGTCTTTTGAGTACAAATCAAATCAGTTTGATGCACACTTTTTCAAAACAAGATCAGACAAATAAGCAGGCATTCCAAAATTTCTTGGGTTTGGTAACAATCTGTATACCTAAAATACATTAGGATGATTTATATACAGTAGAGCATTTCAAACCAAAATCACTGGAGAGTCCAGTTCAGAATAAGCAGAGTATTCCCCTAGAAGATGAAGATCCTTCTTTGAATTTCTTTAGTCAGATGAAAGATTAAAAACACAGGTCTCCTACACCCTGTGAAAATCCTATTGCTTTTACCCTGTAGGAACTGGCAGTGATGAATTCTTTTCTGGTAGATTTCCTTAGTACAGTCTCTCTTTCTCCTGTTTATCTTTCACTGAGATTCAGTGAATTTTGTATAACAGCAAGGAGGGAAGGGGTTGATGGATAGACTTATTTTCCTGAATGAATTAAAGTAACTCAGCCCTAGGCAGAGGCTTGTGCTCCATACTGATTCAAACTGAAACCTTCTTGGGGGATAAAAGAGATCACTTTTTTTTT
>VZTU01001194.1:246128-261325 GCA_013400835.1 Zapornia atra
GGGGGGTGAGGGGCAGGTGGTGGTTTTGGTTTGGCTTTGTGGGGTGATGATTTTCATCTGTTCTTTTTTGTATGCCTTATATTTCTCCTCCACATCTACATTTTCAAGGTTTTAGAAGGGACACTGGTGAGGCTGCACCTTGAGTGCTGTGTCCAGTTCTGGGCTCCTCACTGTAAGAAGGACATTGAGGTCCTTGAAAGAGTCCAGAGAAGGGCAACCAGGCTGGGGAAGGGGCTGGAGGACAAATCCTATGAGGAGAGGCTGAGGGAGCTGGGGGTGTTCAGCCTGGAGAAGAGGAGGCTGAGGGGAGACCTTATCACCACCTACAGTGACCTGACAGGACGGTGCAGAGAGGTGGGTGATGGTCTCTTCAGCCGGGTGACAGGTGATATGACAAGGGGAAATGACAAGGAGCTGTGCCAGGACAGGTTTAGATTAGATATTAGAAAAAAAAGTTGTTACTGAAAGAGTTCCCAGGTCCTGGAACAGGCTGCCCAGGGAGGGGCTGAGTCACTGACCCTGGATGTGTTTAAAAAAAGGGTAGATGAGGTGCTCAGGAATATGGTTTAGCATAGGATGGGAATGGTTGGACTTGATGATCTTTAAAGGTCTTTTCCAACCTTGTGATTTTGTGATTCTGTGATTCTGTGAAAAGTACCAAATCCATGTGTTTGTGGCAATTCTGTTGTTTCTGTGTTTCCTGATTTTTATGAACAGTCCCATTCTGCATAACAGGATTGATATTGTTTGAACACACACACAAATACACACACACAGTGTACTAAGCAACTCTTCTGTATATGTTCTTTCAGGTCTTCTGATATCAAGTGCTACCATTTGTTTATTAGAATTTTAATGTAATTATGGAAATCTGTCTAAGGGCCTATTATTATTTCTGTGCTGGTTACAATGTCTCTAGCCAATTTTACGTTACAAAATTGCAAACCAGGAAAACGAAACTTTTTAACATACTGTTAAAACTATTTTTTTAAAGCATGGAACTAAAAAAAAATGCTTTACATTAAATAAAATTAAATTATCATAAAATATGATGCTCACTTTTTAGCCTTGGTTTGTGGACATCTAGGGGGGTTGGTCTGCTGTCAAAAAGCTTCCAATATTTCTTCCCAGTTTGCATGACATAGGTTATCATACCTACACCTGCAAATTTTTCTTAAAATAAACAAAGAAATTAATCTTCAAACCAGACATGGCATCTCAAAAGGGAGATGTGTCTTTAGGGGATTGCCTGTAGGGCAGTCAATGCTTTGTCCACAGCACCATTTCACCTGTTTAAATCTTTCAAACTGATGGCAGAATTCACATCATGAGGATGTCAGCAGGCAGCAGCATATGCCCCATTTCCCAAAACCTGTATGCATTCAAGGCCTGGAGCATCTCCCCTATGAGGAAAGGCTGAGTGAGCTGGGGCTGTTCAGCCTGGCGAAAAGAAGACTAAGGGGGGACCTTATAAATCTTTATAAATATCTTAGGCATGGGATGCAGGGGGAATTGGCCAGCCCCTTTTCAGTGGTCTGTGGGGACAGGACAAGGGGCAATGGCTGCAAGTTGGCGCACAGGAAGTTCCACACCAACATGCGGAAGAACTTTTCCCCAGTGAGGGTGAGGGAGCCCTGGGACAGGCTGCCCAGGGGGTTGTGGAGTCTCCTTCTCTGGAGATATTCCTGCCCCGTCTGGACGCCTCCCTGTGCAATATGAGCTAGGGAGCTGCTTTGGCAGGGGTTTGGACCCAATGACCTCTCAAGGTCCCTTCCAACCCCTATGATTCTGTGACTCTGTGGTTCTGTGATTTAAAAAAGTTTCATTCACAGTTTCCCCTCAATTCTTATTCTAAGAATTTTAGGGATAGCAGGTAATACATATTGCTGGGGTTTTCTTTTCCAAGTTGTTCAAATTTAGGTGAAGATGTTGCTAGTGTTAACGATATACAGGTTTATGGTCCCCTCTTTATGAAGTGCATGTACTTTGTTGGTTTTCTGTATCTAAATGGCAATGCAACAGAAGGACTAAACAGTTAGCTTAGAGGGGAAAAAAATGAGAGATTATAATAATTCATAGATTGTTGTTTTGGGTTTTTTTAATCTTTCCTAGAATTTATCAGCCATTTTAAATTGCTGAGTCACATATTAATGTGAAATATTACAACAATATATCTACCATGTGCCTTTTTTTTTCCAAATTATAAAAATGACCAATTGCAAGACTGAAACAAAATTTCATCAGTGAAAAATAATACAGCAAAAGCAAAAAAGCTCCAAACATTTTCTCAGTTCAGTCCTACATAAAGAGTAGTCAGAGCTTCTTTGTGAGCAAGTCACACTTCTATACTTTCACGATTACTTTTGATGATATGTAAGGTCATGCATAGCTGAAGCATCTTTCCATCTTTTAAAGGAAAGCCAGCTACTTACATGCCTAATAACTGTTTTAATCATTATCCATTCACTTGAAGAAAATTAATATCAGGAGAGAAGACAAGATTATTTCTTTATCTCCAGAAAAAGAAGAGAGAAAATCCTGCACTAATTAGATTCCTGATGACACCGCAGTATCGATTGCTGAACATCAGCCAACTTGAGGGCACGCTGCTGGACTCTTCAACGGAGACAGCTTGCTGTAAAAGATTAAAATATGCTGTGAGGCTCTCGAAATTTGGAAAATTCAAAGCAGAATCTATACTGTTTGAAGTGGGGAAGAGAGCTAAGAAAAGTGTCACTTGCCAGGCTCAACTGCTTCTCCTGAACACACAAAGCCTTGTCTGGCAGATCCACACACAGAAACATCAGCCTTAGATCGGGCATCAGTCCACCTTTTGCCCTGCACCAAAATGTAAATAGTTTTGTTTGTTCGATTGTTTGGGGTTTGGGGATTTGTTTTGTTTTGGTTTTTTACTGAGAAAGATTCTGTACACAGGCATAAACTTTGTTTCAGGCACAACTGCTAATGCAATGCTGCTAGTCATAGAGGAACATCCTACCTTGTGTTCCTTTTTTACCATGCCGCTCTTTTTTTTGACAAAAGCTATTTCTAAGGTTTGAGATATTAACCCAGGTTAATAAATCACAACTGATTTAGTAATTTTAAAAACTGTAGCACAAATGCTACAATAACTTTCTTCCTTGTATCGTTTTACCATTATTTTTTGAAGTTTGAAAGCTTGGCTTTATTAAATAATTTCTTTTAGCAGTTTCTTATCTTCTGTGATATCACTGACATTGCAATGCCTCTGCTTGTAATTTGGTTTGGGTTTCAACACAGGTATTGCTACAGCGATATTTTTAGAGAATAATTTTATAATTGCCAAAAAAACCTAATAAGAATACTGTTAACTGTGTTTCATTACTGAAATTTAATAAGAGCCTATGTTTTTATTTTCCTGACTACAATAAGCATAAGGAAGTGTTATGTTTTCTGTTCTCTGTACCTGTGTAGGTAGTTTGACAGGACGTGGAAAGTAGAACAGGTACAACCTCTAGCACATCCTCAGTATAGAACATGGCTCACATACATAAGAAATGGAATAATTAATCCTAAAATGAACCTGAAGTGAAGCTTAAAGGTCATCTGAGCTGATAGGCATGTTTTGCAGCATGACAATGTCTGAAATTGTATTGAACTTCTGCAGGTTGCACGCTGCTGGAAATGCCAAGCATCTGCTTGCTGTTGAGCTTCCGCTTTAGTTTTTGAAGCTACACGGATTAAGATCAGTCATGCAAGGAAAAGAACAGTAAAGTGTAATTTTGTGGGGGGAAAAAACCTGAATTTTTAAGTTCTCCCTGTTGTAGAAGACTTAATCATTTATGCCACTGCTAATAGTAAATTAAGTCTCTAAATGTCAGACCATTGTTCTGCATCTTTCTTAGACCAGAGCTGGTGATAACATCTTGTGATGCAGTCTATCATTCACCCACTAGGAAGGGAAGCAACAAGCACAGATTCCCTTAGTGCTGAGATAAAGCAGTGCTCCCTGTTGCAATGCTTGCAACAGGGATGATCCCTCCGTTCCACCACACTTGATGTCAGAGATATCATATTTTCCTCAAAACAATTATCCAAAACTGATTTGACCCCACAGTTTAAAACACTGCAACTGGAAAAGTAATTTGTCCAGGTTAGAAATTCAGTTCATTAACTAGACAAAGCAGAAATTTTTGAAAATCTGAAAAACGTATATTGTTTTCACTGCTGTTAATACAGTACATTTTGTCAACAAATCATTTCCTGGCAACAGAAAATAGAGAATAATTAGCATTATCATAATGACTGTCGCTGTCATTTTAAAATACACTATAAAATATTAATGGCTCAAAATTGAGATATGTGAAACTAAACACAAAAATCAGACAGAAGGAAACATTAATTTTAAATATGCACTGCATATAATAGTAGATTAAGGTATTACAGTTTTTTCCTGTTGCAAGATACTATTCTCTAAAGAGCAGAACCTCCTGCGTAAATATGACAGTTTTGACAGAACACATTTTGCAAATACAGGTAGTAATTTTCATGAAACACACAGCATTCTAGTTTTTTGTCTTCTCAAATAAAAACACTTGGAATTTTAAATTCAAAATTATAACTTTGTTCATATAATTGATTTCTTGTCAAATAAACAATATAAACTCAGGAATTGAATATTTTCATTTTAACAAAATCAAATGCCATTTATTTTGAATTTTTTTTTAGTTGTTGGAAACACGTGTTTATTTAGAAATTTCATAGGCTTTCATACTTTTTCTTTGGACCAAAACTGTTTATCGACACATCAGAATTATACCACTTAAGTCCCAAATGTCAACATGCTTAAGTATTACCCTACAGTGCCACTCACTTTTTGGGGTAGCAGCTGTTGTGTGAGTGAAACAGAGAGCTTATTTCAGGATTTCTGCAGTCTAATGCAGCTCAGACAAAAATCTTGTACAGTAATCATGTCATTTAATTGTATTCATCAAGTCATTTAGTTAGTGTTCTAATAAACCTAATCAGTTCACCTTTCCTTCCTGCAATCACATCTATCAGTGTGGTCTTCCTCCCACCCCAGAGGACTTTACCCCAATTAATCAGGCCAGTTCATCTTTTCCTCACTCCATTCGAACCATCCTCCGCATGCCGCCCACACTGTGTCCTAAGATTTATTGCCACATATAGATGCATTACTTCAGCTCATTACTATTGAACTTGAACCTGTTTTCATGTTAATACATTCACTGAGGCAGAGGGGCTGTGGTGATTCAGCATCCTTAAAGTTGTAGGTTCGTTATGGTCTGTGGCTGCAATGTGCGTGTTTTGGGACTGCATTTGCGTACCAACAGGATGCATTTCTCCTCCACAGGTGACAGCACTCCTAGGCATTACCTTCTCATTCATTACAGGGTGCTTCTGTTGTGGCCACAGTTACAATTCATGTTTCTGTGTATATCGTTTGTCAGCAGGATGAGTTCAGTCTTCTCATTCACTAAGCACCCAACTAAACTGAACAGGACACTCTTGCAAGGGACAACTGCACTGGCCACCACACTACCTGACAACTTTATTAGAACTCATGATCACCATCCTGACTTTTGTACTAGTGTGGAATGATGTCATATGTGTGGTCATACAGCATTACAGAGGCAAGGGAAATGAGAATACTATGAGGAACAATCTGTAACTGCACCTAGAGGCCTGTGTCTCTCTGAGGATTGAAATGTCTCTCTCAGTACGGTCTAACAGTGTCCACATATCCTCCTTTTCCTGTCAGTTTCCTGATGCTATCCAAGATAGTCTGGAGATGTGGCTGTATTATTTCCTTTTCTGTGCTGAACTTTCAAATGGGCCTGCCTTGTAAGGTGGCCTGTTAAAGCACAATGAAGTCTTTTCTAAACAATTCCAGTGCCACTTACACAGGGTTCTATGGGGTTTTGAAAGCAGAAAGGGAAAACTGACAAGGAAAAGTTAGTAAGTGTGAGGTTGCTATGACAGCCACATAAATATCACTGTAGTTTATCTATAAGTCATAGTTCTGAGCTGGTGACACTGGTTGGGTATAATTTCAATAAAATTACTTGATGCAATGAAGTCAAAAGTATTAAAAGAATGGCTTAATTCCTCTTGCAAGATGTTTAGATGAACAGCAGAGGTTGTGTTTCGAGCATGGACTGAATGGAGCAACTTGATTTGCTTTTTAATAGCAGATGTTGCTGCAATCCTGCCTCTGAGAAGCAGTTCAGGAGTAGCCACATGCTGGTTCTCTTTTTCTGACTGTGGGAAATCTTAAATAAAGAATCTATTTGCACCATAACCAATAGCAGGCACCTTCTTAAATACTCTTAGTCTTTTCAATTACTATTCATTTGTAATTTTTTATTCCTCACTTTGTGATTGCCATTCACAGTGTGTAGACTCTAAACCATGATCTGCATGGGTGTGCAGGATACTGCATTTTATGCAAGATACATCCTAGGGAATAACACCTTGTCACAATAACTGATTTCAAATAAACAAAGAGAGAAAGAAAGAAAAGAAAATTTAAAAAGCTATGCCTTTGACATGAGCAGGGCTGTGATTTCTCCCTGTTTCACTGTTGATGTTTCAAACTTCGTTTGCATGCACTTGGAATTGTATGTATTGAAATTGTATGTATTGAAATATTACATGTATTGAAAATTTGGAAGTGTACGTTTTGCAAATGCATGTATAGTAAAAATATCCATCCTAAGAAACACAAATTCCATTATTTTCTTGTGTGCGACACAGGCATCAGGGTGGAATGTTAATATTTGCCCTGCTTGCTATCAAGCAAGTAACGAGATGTTTGGTAGAGTATAACTTTTTTCCCCTCTCTTTACTTTTGTTTAGGAATTTCTTTGCTTTCCAGCTGCTAATATTTACCTAACATGGTAAGTTGCATGTTTTTCGTAGCATTGATAGTGTTTCATAATATTCCATAGCAGAATGGACTCAATAATGTAAGGACTGGATCACTGGGGTCATCTGTAAATGTTTCGTAAACTGTGGTTAGTTAGAAATAGATGTGCTGAAGTGCAGGAGAAGCCTTTTTTAATCAGAAAACTTACTTCTGATGTCAGATAGTAAAAATTATGCCGATCATAAAAGATTAAATAAGGAGGACTTCCCCTGCCAAGTATCAGGGTTAAAGCTTTCCTGTAGATATGAATTGCTTATAGGATCAGGAAGAAATCATAAATACATTCTCATTATGGTGTATGGGGTACTTGAGAAGCTTCCCTACATACCTAAAGCAAGATATGGGAACTACATTGGAAAGATTGCTGTGAACTTATTTTATGCAAATGGTTGCAAGAGGAAAGTATTTGAATGTATTCCAAATTGGAAATTTGTAGGACTTATTCTGTATTGCTATTACCTTGGAAGATTTCTTTTCCCTTCATCAGAAGGAACAAGCCAAAAGCTGCTGAACAATAAACAGATGAAGTAAAATACAACAATCTCCGTTGTTCCTCAAGAGCCTGGTTGAAATTACGAAATGATCTTCTACAAGAATAAATGTGCAACTTCCCATAAAACACTCAGTTTGACGAGTTTATTGCACATAATTTTCAGGACTGTGACAGCCCCGGTTTTACTAGACCTACAAAGGCATTTCACACTTGTCATTATCAGTGTGCACCAATCTCACCAGCCCTGCTGTGTTGTATCATTCTAGGCTTACTAAACTCTTTTTTTTTTTAAAAAATACCAAAGAAGGTATTGATCAGTAGGAGAGAGAAGTTTGGTTAGAGAAAGCCCTGGAGAAGAGAGGTTAAGGGGTAAGCAACTTTCTGTTTTAACAGAAAGTGCAGATTGAACCTAGTTCAGCACTGTAGTATTAAAAAAAAAACCCAACCAAACCAAAACATCATCTGGTGAAATTCAAATAGGTCCACTGCTTTCCAGTGAGACACGTTGTTTTGAATCCCCTGCATTACATTCAAACCAACCCTATCTTTTACTTCCAGGTTTGGAAATCACTTCCCTACAGAATGGGCAACTTGTGTCCTGTATCTGTCATATTAACTCTTTAATAGCTAGATTCACTTCCTCCTAAAGCCAACTTTTTATTATATAATATAGTTTATTCATTTGCATAGATTCATACTCTATGATAAGTGACTCCTGCATGTTTGGCTTTTGTGATTCACACTTATACCTAGCAGAACTTCTCTTTCAGGTGGAAGAAGCTCAGAGAGAAAAAAAAATTAGATAGCTCAAAGCCTCCACAGCTTTATAATGTTTATTTTTTCAAGTTGCTTTAGCAAGTCATTGGGAGAAAAAAACCCCAACATGTCATATAAAAAACCTTAGATCAAATGAGACAAATTGATAGAAAAACAAATCCCATTCCAATAGAGGAGATTGTAACACATTAAAATAAAATGGATAATACAGATAAAAGAACTTTATGTAAAAGAAAGCATTTAAAAATCTACAGATGGCAATAAATCTTTAATCTGTTGCAATATAAGCAAACAGCATGAACCTAGTTTTAAATTTTCATTGTCTATCCCCAGGGATTGCTTTGTGACGTTTATCATTTAAACTTCTTCGCATGAATTTACAGAGCTATAGAAAAATCCAGCTATGGAAGCATAAAAGCCATCACACCTGCCCCAACCCACTCCCAAATTGAACAGAAAAACTCTAAGCAATTAAGAGCTCCAAAAATTCATGGTGCTCCTAACAAATGTATGTAAACAAGTATGCTTTCCTAATAACCTCTATCTGATTATCCACATTTTTAAAACAAACGTGTTCATGGTACTTGGCAGAGTGATGCTAATCACCTTAAAGTCAGCATCTCTTCATTAATATAAAAATACAAAAATTATGTTTGCAGTTACACCTCCCTGGAAATTCCTGTAACATAATCCCATGCAATAATTGTACGAAAAGAATATGGACTTCTATGTACATGAAGTTCAGCTGACTTAGAAATCCATAAGCTACAAAAACAAAACATATAATTTTTTTTTTTTTTCATCCATTAATATCTGATTAAACAGTGGCATGAAATACTGGATCAAATTGTTTCCTCATTAAAAGCTTTGAAGAAGCTCCATGAAGAGTGCATCTCAGTGTGGAAATATATGTGAAATATCCTTACAGAGAAAATGAATCACAGAATCACAGAGTCACAGGGGTTGGAAGGGACCTCGAGAGAACATCGAGTCCAACCCCCCTGCCAAAGCAGCCCCCTAGCTCATATTGCACAAGTTGGCATCCAGACAGGGCAGGAATATCTCCAGAGAAGGAGACTCCACAACCCCCTGGGCAGCCTGTCCCAGGGCTCCCTCACCCTCACTGGGGAAAAGTTCTTCCGCATGTTGGTGTGGAACTTCCTGTGCTCCAGCTTGCAGCCATTGTCCCTTGTCCTGTCTCCACAGACACTGAAAAGGGGCTGGTCAATTCCTCCTGTATCCCATGCCTAAGATATTTATAAACATTAATTAGGTCCCCCCTTAGTCTTCTTTTCTCCAGGCTGAACAGCCCCAGCTCACTCAGCTTTTCCTCATAGGGGAGATGCTTCAGGCCCCTTAATCATCTTTGTAGCCCTCCTCTGGACTGTCTCCAGGAGATCCCTGTCTTTTTTATACCAGGAAGCCCAGAACTGGACACAATAGTCCAGGTGGGGCCTGACCAGGGCAGAGCAGAGGGCGAGGATCTCCTCCTTCGACCTGCTTGCCATGTTCCTCTTGATGCACCCCAGGATCCTATTGGCTCTTTTAGCCATCAGGGCACACTGCTGTCTCACAGCCAACTTGTCATCTACCAGGACCCCCAGGACCTTCTCTGCAAAGCTCCTCTCCAGCAGGTCATCCCTCAGCTTGTACAGATACAAGCAGTTATTCCTTCCCAGGTGCAAGACTCTACACTTGCTTTTGTGGAACCTCAATTGGTTTCTCCCTGCCCAGCTCTCCAGCCTGTCCAGGTCTCCCTGGATGGCAGAGCAGCGTTCCTGCGTGTCAGCCACTCCTCCCAGCTTTGTATCATCAGCACTTTCTAAGGGTGGATGCTATTCCCTCATCAAGGTCATCGATGAAGATGTTAAACAGGATTGGGATAAAAATGAAGGGATAAATGAAGGCTCATGTGGATGATCCTTTTGTGGGTTAAAAGAATGCCTATTTCTTGTCATTTTATAGGCCCTGTTACTAAGTTTCTCATCTCATATTCGTCATAATGTGTATAGATATATTGCAGTCCATTTCCTTCTATCTCTTCATTAATAAAATAGTAAAAAGTATTATTGTTCACTTTCATGGAATTAATCATGCGTAAGGTGCACTAACTCATAAGGGCTAGTTCTCAAAAGATGAAAGAAGTGTCTGATTTTGGTGCAGTGAGGAAATGTTAAAAGACAGAGAAATATTTTGGAAGAGATAAAGGAGATGTGATGGTAGGTTTTATGTGATAGTATGTTTTTTTGGCTGGGGGGAAGCCATCCTGAGGTATTTAAGATGAAAGTCGAAGAAAGAGGAGACATTTTCTGAGCAGAAATTTAACTTGTAGATGAGGGAGAATAGCTGCACATTAAACTCACTAATCAGAGAAGAGTCAGTAGAAATTAGCATGGTATCTCTCACACCAGCATGATACAGAAAATCAGATTTTAACATTAAATGAATGTTGATTAAAAGTGAGAAACTGATTGCAATGAAAATAGAAATCTCTTCTTCATCCGTGGAGCATAAGCACCGCAAAAAATTAATTATTAAAAAAAATTTCAGCTACTGAGCTATTTAATAAGCCATGAACGGTATGTGGTTTCTCAGTCAGAGGAAAAGAATATTTAGATTTTTTTATCAGTTTAGTATTTGCTTTTCTTGCGTAAACACTAAGAACAATATTGATGGCACTGAGGAATGTATAATGGACTCTTTTCCATGATGTTGAGACCATTTACTCACGGCAAACTGGAACACAAAGCTCTGGGATAAGTGCGAACTATCCAAGACTAGCTCTTTACTCCCAATGTGGGAAAATGTGGACAGTCTATTTAAACAGTACAGCTTCTATGCTACATCTAATTTATTAATCACAATTGAGGTGCAATATGCTGCATTATTTAAGGCTTTTTTACATTTTTACTTCTACAGTTATTTCAGTTAGATTCATAACTGTTGGCATGTGGAGCAGTTATTATTCTAATTAGGAAAAAAACCCCGATGGCTTAGTTCATCCTCCGACAAATCAATATTTAATTAACAATACATCAAAACCCAAGTGTCTGTAATTAAATTTTGTGTGGGTAAGATGGCAATACCATGCTTTACTGATATCACTATATATACTAATATTAGGACACATAACCAGAAACGTACAAAAGGGCTGTCACAATGCATTCCAACAGCCAGTTTCCCTTTTAATATATCCTCAAACAATTCCAATATATGATTTTTTTGGAAGGTTCTATATTTCCTTCTTAAGCCAGTTTCTTGGCAGACTTTTCAACAACAAACAAAAGTTACCCAAAATATTGGTGTATAAAGAAAGATCTCTCTCTATAGGATATCAAGCACATTCACTGCTTGTGTGATGTGAAATCTGGAGCATGATTAATCTCCGTCTTCATCACTATTCCCTTGTTGGAGAATTTGTAACCGCTAGTACGTAAATGTAACCTGTTATATTCAGTACAGGAGGACAACAAAGTTCTTGGAGGAACTTTGGAAAATCTGCCAATTCCTCATCTCTATTGAAAGTTGGTTTTTGTTCCTCTCCCCCCAAAAAAAAATTTCTACTGGAAACCATTACTGCACAGCAAAAAGAATGAAAGCAGGGCAATCTTTGGCTCCTGAATATGTCTTAGGTACTAAGAGATTTCATTTATGTTCCTTTGGCTTTCTTCAACCCATTTCGAGCCTCCTGTGACACAATAAATTGTTGAAGAATATTTACTTATGACTCTGCAACAGTATGCATGACAGGCAAAAGAGTATATGCATAGAAGAAAAGAGCAAAGACAGGGCTGAGAGAGGCACACTGTTGCAGTCAAAACTGTATTCTTAACATAGAAAATATACAAATATTATTATATTAAGAATGTCTAGTATATTATCAAATACTAAAAAAAAACTTACATTTCCAGAAAAGTACTTTCCTGGGGAGAAAATACAATCAGTAATTTCTCAACCATAATTGCAGAGTAAATTAATTTGGTAATTAAAGGCAAATTATGGCTTTTTAAGGGCTAATAACTGCCCTTATTTTCTCTTAGAGATTGTGGATGAGTTGCTCACTCACGGTTTCTTATATTTATTTGTCTTAAAAGAAAAGACAATCTAGCTCCTATGGTATGTTCACAGTCTTTCCTAGTCTTGATTGAATTGTCACAGCTTGGTTTTAACCCTTTTTGAAATATTAGTTTAAAGTTGTAAGCCCTGAAGACTTTTAACTTTACAGGTGGTAGCAAGTTAAGCCTCCTTGCAGTCCTCTAAATTTCTCTGGTATATTACCACCAGGCAGAATATAATCACTGTAATTCCTTCAAAGACAGTGAAGAAGATCAAACGCTGCTTTTCCGTGCAATAACTCAGCAAATCCTATGTGTGAATTTTGAAGCTCACTCAGGCCACGGTTGCACATCACCAAGGTCAATACCGATGCCATGTGAGAGCTCTGGATCAAGGATTACCCTTGTCAAAACCACGGAAGGGACCACTTTATTGCAAAGGAGCTTTTCTTTCTTACTGAAAAGCAAACTAGATTTACTCTTTAGGAGTGTATTAATATCTGTAGCACAATATTACAACCACTTGTTGTCTATAGAAATAAAACTGTTTAGGGCTTAGTACTGTAATAAAAGTGTTTTGTCTGGAGTGGGTCTAATCCTGAAGTTCAAACTTGTCCTTCAGCAGAGCTTTTAAACTATGTTATAATTATTTGTAGGATGGGCTTAAAGAAGCATAGTCCTTGGATAGATTTAATACACAAGTTTACTTTTTTACTAAGATTTGCAAAATATTTGCTTGGAAATGCATTTAAATTAGTTGTAAAATTTTTTTTCAACCTCCTCCATCAATAGCTCTGTAAATTATGCTTAAGGTGGTGGTTTCATGTTGCAAAATGTTCAGAATCAATCATGCATCTTTCAGAGTACTTTGAGAGCATATCCACTTTTCAGTGCATTTCAAAATGTTCTTCAATCCTGAAATATGAAAAACTGTCAATTGCTTTTGCAGCAGGTCACCTTTAGCTTGGCCATCTCCGAATCTGGAATTGGACTGGTTTCACCACAATGAGTTCAACTCCCACCGTGCTCAGGTGAAGAAAAGCAGATTGTGTAAGTGCTTCTGCTTCTGGTTCTTCCTTTAGGTTTTGGCATCGTATCCGGGTTCATACTCACAGAGACTAGGAAAACAGAATCAGAGAAACAGGAACACATTCCGATCCACCATGGACAATTTGAGAGGCATAGCTTGTAAGAATCCTTTATCCTTTTCTTGACATCATGCTAATCACAAACACAGAGAAGGGCCACGAAGTTGATCAGAGGGCTGGACCCCTACAAGGAGAGGCTGAGGGAGCTCGGCTTCCTCAGCCTGGAGAAGAGAAGGCTGCGGGAGGACCTCACAGAGGCCTTTCCATCCCCAAAGGGAGCAGAGAAACAGGAGGGAAATCAGCTTTTTAAAAGGGTAGATAATGGCAGGACAAGGGGGATGGAGTGAAGCTGAAGGAAGGAATATTTAAATTGGATGTTAGGGGGAAGTTTTTTACAGAGAGAGTGGTGAGGGGCTGGAACAGGCTGCCCAGAGAGGTGGTGGATGCCCTGTCCCTGGAAGTGTTCAAGGTCAGGTTGCATGGAGCCCTGGGCAACCTTGTGTAGCTCCAAGCCTGGAGGTTGGTGTCCCTGCCTGTGATCCTTGGGGTCCCTTACAACCCAGACCAGTCTGTGATTCTATGATTTTATGACCATTGATTTTCTTTAGGACACAAAGAAATTGAGTTCCAAACATGTAAAGTATTATCCCAAAGACTGGCAGATTGTTCTACCTGATGATGGTTCCATTTTGCTGTGCTAATTAATATACATATAAGGCACTTTTTCATCTTTCTCTCTTAGACTCGCAAGAGTGAAACAGCAAAAACAGATGTTTCATCACGTAGAAAAGAACCAGAAAGAGAAAAATGGGCTCTTGAGCCTGACTAGCTTGTCTTCAAGAGAAAAAAAGTAATAAATTGCTCTTTATGTTCCCGACCTGAAAAATCAACTGCATGAGACTGTTTTCCCCTCTGTTGCCAAGACGAAAGCTGTTATCATACCTCACTGGATGAAATCTAAACCATAGAGTCAGAAATACTTTGTATTTTAAGGATTTTTAAATATCGTGTATTACTTCAAGGTATGCTGTACATTCAGATTGTTCTCCCACACTCTCCACATCCCTACATAAATTACTATTCACCGCATTTATAACTGTCTGAAATGTGGGTACAAGCAGGTGTTAATAGCACACTCTCAAATGCTATTTCCTAGCTGCTGGGTTTTTTCTTCATGGTACCTTGACATGCAAAAATAAAGGTCCTTCCCTGATATTTGCCTCCTTAAACCAATATAGAATAATGCAAATATCATCTGCAAATAATTTGCTTTCTTTTAGATAACATATCTTTCTAATGTCATTGAAAGATGGAAACCAAAGAAAAATTTGAATGGGATTCTGAGAAGATTTGTACAGCATGTCTCCCTGGTGTAAATTATGTTTTACTTGGCCTACAGTGAGCATGCTCTTTCTACTGCCTGAAATACAACTTCTGTGTGACCCTTGGGACAGGACTGGGGAGAAAGCTCTGACTGGCCTTTCATAGATATGTATGGGTAGGAGTAAAAATTTACTTTTTTTTTAATTCTTCCAGATATCATCTTTTCTGAGGTGAGTGAGTGTGCATATAAAGTGCCTTCACTCTCCATCGATACAAACATAGAAATTCTGATATAGAAAGGGAGATTTTCCATGTGCAGGTAGGGTTGTTTTTTTTTTTATTGATTCAATTACATCTGTGTTAGGACAATGATTAGAATCTCACCTGCCCCGGTTAAATACCATTTATGCCAGCGATACCATTTTTAATTCCTTCTTTATTTATGCATCCACACTGGTTTTGTATCTGTGCGACCATGCAGGAATGTGTTACAGGCTCCTTCATAGAATCATAGAATCATAGAATGGTCTGGG
>VZTU01001194.1:261836-303659 GCA_013400835.1 Zapornia atra
CCATTGGCCTTGCGAGCTGCAAGAGCACACTGCTGGCTCATGTTAAGTCTCTCATCCACCGCAATCCCCAAGTCCTTCTCAGCAAGGCTACTCTCAAGAAGCTCATCTCCCAGTCTGTATCTATGTTTGGGATTCTTCCGCTTCCCAAGGAGCAGATCTGAACTGCCATGAAATTTTGGTGCCTGAGGCTGGAGACTGTGTTTTGACTGTGCAGGATGTTTATCAGTGAAACCGTGATACTTCCTATATGCCCTTTAGGACAAAAAAATAAGTGAACTGTACCATTACTGCCAGAGGAACTTCATTGTAAGTCCAATGATTAAAACCTGTGCTTTTGGGAGCCTGAGCCAGGCCTTTTTTCTTCCTGCACTAATTACAGTGTGATTTGTCTCACTATTGTTCCACTTGTTTACAGGATAGGACTCCCCTCCTTATGCATTGGATTACAGGGAATGACCACCTTTTGTTAGCTCTTAATTAAAAAAGCCAGCTAGGTCTAAATTACAGATAAGTCTAAGCTATAAAACTCAGGTCCAAGTTTCAACACCTTCCTTCCATTTACTGTCTCTCAAAACAGAAAGAAAACCAGTGATTAGGCTTCACACTCAGGATTGGCCAATTACATAGAGAAAGGCCAGATGTGAAGTTTAAGACTCACTTCATACCACAGAAAACTTAGGTTGCAAAACTTGAAGGTTGTTTTGGATATAGCACTCTAGAATTTACTCTTTTCTTAAAAAAAAATTTCGTATCCACACACTAAGCCCTCCTCATAAACTACACAAAAATAAACACACACAAAAACCCCCCAGAAACAATTTTTACAGGGTTCTTTTTTTTTAGTTTGTAATTTCTTTTTTTTAATTAAAATTATATATATTGTTATTTAAGAAGGTTATTCAGTTATAGAAGTTCATTCCGTCTTACTAAACACAAAAATAAATCACGCTAAAGGATAATACTGGAAGAATATTTGGGGATAGAAATTGGTGGAATGCTCTTGAGTCCTTGAAAAAAAAAATTAATAAATCATCTGCTAAAAATTTCATATGCTCACATACTCAGCATTCACTCAATAGATTTCTTGCATTAAAGTGTATTTATTATTGGAAAACCTTAAAAAGGAAAAGAAGAAATAACACCAGATTGTAACTGCTCAAAGTTTATCTTTCCCCTGTCAGTGATCCTGAGATCTCTACTGGGCAGATATCCTCAAAACCCATTGAGCTTCAGGAACCTCTTGTCCCCCAGTTGTATGCATGGATCTGATGTGTAGGTAAAAGAACTGATGTTTTTTTAGGTCAAAGGTAGCAGTATCACCTAACCTATCTGGAATGTTCATTCAAGTGGGGTTTTTTGTTTGGTTTGTTATGGTTTTTGGTTCTTTTTTTTCATGAACAAGCTTTAATTGTTGTATTGTTTCAGGCAAGAAAGTGATCAAAAAAATGCCTGGTCTAAAAAAGTGAAGTTATACCCTGCTTATGTTTCATCATCAAATTGTGTTTAGAAGGCAAATAATCTTTGTGGAGAGTCCTACCCTTAGCTGCTGAACTACGCAGCTCTGCAGGTCTCTCCTCACTGTGAAATTGCCTTTCCCATTCAACAAACCTTTCTGGGGCTCAATTGCACCATATCTGGTGCGTACTCATTCATTGCAAGTATGTGTGTGCATATGTACATATAGATATACGTAGAATTTATATCAGTTAAAGAATGGAAGACTGTTGTGATAGAGTTTAGAAGACTGATAATTCAGGCCACACTCAAAGTTTAAACAAAGCATTCACTGATTTATTACTCTTTCTGTTAATAGTCAGTACTGAACATATTATTAATCATCACTGCATCAAAAAACCTGATAATTTTTAGCAGTCATAGCCTCAGCTATCTGTGAACATCATACCAATAGTAGTGACGGCAGTGGTCTTGGACGGTTTAGCAACCCAGGTTGGTCCAGCTCACCTCTGACTTTCCAGGACATGCCTGATGTTCTTATTCTACTTTTCCCTTTTCAGAGTAAAGATTTCTGCTCTTTGTTGTCCTACTTTCCTTGCCTTTGGTTCTGCTGATTTACAGTGCTTTGCATTGGTCTTGTGCTCACTTACAACTTCTCTTCCTGAGTGCCTCCCACACACAACTACACACATCCTTGCCCCATTAAAGGTCGCATCACTTGCAAGCCTACTTAAAATACCTATTACAAAGTATCTGTATACTGCTTATGCTAAGGCTAAGCTATTTTAGCATGCTTTTATGTTGGTTCCAGGCAAGCCAATATTGATGCCATCCACCATTACTAATGCACTTATAAATCAGAGGTGCCACGAGCACCTGCATTGGCTACAGTAAGTTCAAAGGCTTCTGGTAAATCACTGGTGATTTTTGCGTTTTTAGACTTTTTTTCCTCTGATATATTCTTCTGTCCAGCCATCCATTTCTCCCAGCCAGCAACCCCTGTCTGTGGGGGAGAGCTGAAGTTATAGCCTTCAGAGCTTCCTGTGCTGGTTAGCAGATTCTGGATGTATTTCTTGCTCTCAGGGCACTGGGTTACAGTTCCTGTCTCGAGAAGCGTGATGCCAGCAGAATTATTTAAGCCTTACTTTGTCTTTGAAGTGATATGACCATACTTCTGTATACTGGGATTTCAATTATACACTTTTGGCAAACATATTCTATAGGATAATTGTCATAGATATCGCATATAAGATCTTCATTATCAGATAATTAATAACCAGAGCTAAGGTGAACAGTGAATATTAAAATTATGGTGAAACAAACATGCAAGAAGTGATCTCATTAGTTGTTCAACTGTTAAATTCTTGACTCAAAACAAGCAAAACTAGTAAAAAACTAAACAGAGAAAGATATGAGTGCTGTAAGAAGAGCTACAATGTCTGATTTCCAATCTGGCCCTCCAGATAATGAAAATGAAAAAACAATAACCCAAACCTGTGTAAAGAGCTAGACAAAAATAAAACAACATAAACCTCAACACACCCTTTACAATGCAAATATTTTTTTAAAAGATGTCCTTTCCATCTTACTTGCAAATAAGCCTGTAGTGAGAGCCAGAAGGACTCACATTTGGGGGAGTTTCAGCAGTTTTCCAGGTTTAAGTCAGCTAGATAAGATGTTCCAGTAGTTCCCGAAATTTAAAAAAAAAAAAAAATCCTCTTTCTATCCTAGTTTTGAGACACACCACCTGTTAAATAGCAAAGTTCTCAGGCTCTGTGAAGAATCACTGTATCCAATGACCCCCAGAATTTCTCATTTTTGCCTCTGGTGGGGTAGCGTGGCTGCTGGATGACAGAGCAGTGGGTGCCCTGTGTAGATATCAGCTCCAGCTTTAATGCCTCCATTTCACCCTGTTTGCAAAGCACATTTTGATTTCTCTCCTATGAGAATCTTTTATCTTGAAAGTAAATTGAGCACATTTGACAGCAAAATTGTTCTAAGAGCATGCAAAATAACTGCATGGCTTGACATTTCTCAGTTTCTGTTTATCCCAAATATGGGTTGTTTTGAGCATCTATCTTCTCATTTTCATGGCTCATTATAGTATGATTAGTATGCATTGTATGTATAGTTGTTATGTGTTGTACTAGCTGTATATGTGATATGTGAAACGTACATGATATGTGGCTACATAATATTATATGTTGTGCTATTATGCATGCATGTTTTATTATACACTACAGAATAATTGGAGGAGATTGTGAGAGCAGGACCATAACCTATGGCATGGTTGCCCATGCAGGCATGGAGCTGGATTCAATGATGGTCGGCTTCTGCCCCACCTAACGGTTCTAATATAGGTTAAAACAGAAGAAATAAAAGTCAGTGAAAGTAAGACTTCAGAAGGATACCTTTCATCCATCCAAGTCAGAGCCTTTTGCCATATAACTTAAGTTAGTGGCAATATGGGAGATTTAAAAAAGAAATAAATTCCTCTCTTAATTGTTTGCAAAAAAAGTAGCATATTCCACTGCTAACATTATTTTAACATTTCTTTGCATACCAATGTTTAAAAAGAAATTCCATTTTTCATGTTAATTGTTATGTCTATGTATCCACATCCTGGGCTGCATCACTACGGGTCTGGCCAGCAGATTGAGAGAGGGGATTCTACCAATCTCACTGCTTTGGTGAGACTTCACCTGGAGTACAGTGTCCAGCTTTGGAGCTCTCAGCACAAGAAGGACATGGAACTGTTGGAGTGTGTCCAGAGTAGGCCACAAAAATGATCACCTCTCCTATGAAGACAGGCTGAGAGAGTTGGGCTTGATCAGCCCTTATAGCGTCCTTCCAGTAACTGAAGGGTACCTATAAGAAAGCTGGGGAAGAACCCTTCACGAGGCCATGGAGCAGTAGGACAGGGTGTAATGGTTTTAAACTGGAAAAAGGTAGATTTAGGTTAGGTATTAGGAAAAGTTGTTCAACGTCTTCTACATCTCAGGTTATCCAGAGAGGTAGTGGAGACCCCACCCCTGGAGATATTCAAGGTCAGGCCTGATGGGCTCTGAGCAACCTGATCTAGTGAAGATGTCCCTGCTCACTGCAGGGGATTGGACTTGATTGACTCCAAAGGTCTCTTCCAATCTACACATTCTATGATTCTGTGTCAAATACTAAGTATTCATAAAATCATTAATCATGAACACCCAGTATCATGACATTTATCTACAAAATATAATTAGGCATTTTTTGTTGCCTTCCCACTGTTTGAAACTTTCTACTTTCAAGTTTTTATATAAGGTTGAGGTCTTGAGAAAACAACATTATTGCAAAAGATCATCTTGTATTGAACAATGCCAAATACTATGTAAAATGTTTAACAACGTTAATGCCACATAGAGCAGGGTAGTATATGTTTCATATTCATTTAAGACAAATTAAGTCATTAAAAACTAACATTGTGTTCTTCATCCACTATATGTAAAGTATTTCCTTATACATACATACATGCATACATTTTACATACATACTATTAGCCTTTTAATTTCTGTAAGAAGTGCTATCACTAGCTTCAAAGATACCATTTTCCCCAGAACTAACAGGCAGTATAAAAATGAACATAAAAATGAGTTATAAAAAAACCCCTTTCTTAATAAAAGCTTTACTCTTAGTTCTAAAAAGTATTCATTTCCACTGAGAATTGTTAAAAGTGGGAGATAAGAAGTATCTGGGCTCTTAAAAGCATCTTAAAAGCATCTGTCCCATGCAGCATAACTTCTTAGCCAAGTTTGAGGCTATCATGCTGCTCTTCCTCTGCAGTTATTTCCTATCACATAAAAGAAAGTTGTTTTTTCACAAGTTTTTTTTTTTCTTTCAGATGTGGAACCAGCAGCAATATTTCCATGCTCTAGTTGCCTTTTTATTCCTACCTCTTTTCCTTTACACACAAGAATACACTGTATCACCTTGCAGTAGGAAGTCATCTTGAAATTATTTTTCAAAGTTTCTAAGCAGAGTTCAGCATTTTGAACGTATGGAGTAGGATAGGAAAAGAGTTGTTAATTACATTAACAAAAAATGTCAAGTTTTATGTATGTTTGGGTTTGGTTTTCTTTTTTGAGTGGGTGAGTGTGTCTTTTCCTGGAAACATAAGAATATATTTACCTGCCAATTAACAACAATCTGGATCTAGTTTGTTTCTTAATGAGCATAACTGTATGGAGCTATAGGAACTCCCACTTTGCCTGTTAGCTAAGTGAAGTCTAACAGCTACAAAAACTTCACCTTGGGAGTTAAACAAGGCTTTATTAGTAATGACTTTGTCAAGAGTTATCTTTCCTTGTTCAAAAGATTTTTTTTTTTTGCTTGTTTGTTTTTATTTTACTTGTATAGAAAGGGGAGTTTTCAGAAGTTTTCCTGAGATTTCCCTTATTTTGACTTATTTTGTCTAGCAAAGTAATGCTCAGTAGTGGGTTTTTTTGTTGGTTTTTTTTTTTTTTTTACCTCAAGGATACATTCACCAGGGTTTTTCTGCCTTTATATTAGAGAAACTTCTTGATGGTGTAATATTTTTGTCTGAGTTGAGACACTTTTTATGCACACACTCAATATTTCAGCACATAAGCTGTAAATTTAGGAGTACATAATTTACCTCAAACCAAAGAGGCTGATAGCATTTTTATGGGTAATACATTGTGTGAGACATCTGCCAGGCTCCTTACCATCATGCTGCAGTTCTCCACAACAGTTTATGAGAAGAAATAAAGAAATTTTAGGGGTGGAAAAGCTATCCAGAGTAGGCGAGTATAATTATCTCACAGGGGATTTGGCTAGGACAGCAGGCTAAAACACTCTTGTAAAGGTGCCACATTATCTTTTAACAACTACATGTGGACAGATCTGCAATACATTCTTCTGAAAGACTTACAGTTTCTTGGAAAGACTGAAGCAGGTGAACAGCCAAATCAACATCAGATGCTCTTTGTGATTTCTCAATGCACAGCTCAATAAACGCAATGCTAGGATCTTGGATGCTGCCTGCAGGTGATATGGTTATATTGCTGTGGGATAAAAATACCTTGACGCGGGGGGACGCAGACTGAGAGGAAGTCAGGTGGGTACCTTCCTCCATAATTAGTCCTCACCACAAGATATCAGGGGCAGATTTGATTCTTGTAGACTTGCACCTACTTGGTGCCCACCGGGATTAGCAATATCCTATCAAAGATACTTTGGTCTGTGTTAAATAGAACCAAATATAACGGTAGAAGGAAGTACGAAATTGTTTACTGTAGATGACAGTACTGCCTGGGCACAGATTGAAAAAGCCTCTAATTATTTGTACAACAATTGCTGAGGTTAAGAAAGCAGAAGCAGTATATCAACATTTAGTAGTCAAGGCCTGTCCTTCGTGCCCCAAATCAATATTTATGATCATCAATTAGATGTAATGTGATAACCAGTCTTTGAAAGATCAGAAACAGTGTATTTCTTCTGCATGGTGCTGTGGGCTTTGCCAGTTACAACTCTCTAAGGGTACAGGATGTTTGGAACTGTAACCATCTGGATACCTTTTGGGACTTGTTTTGTTTAATTCCTTGGTTCATGCAGGTTTGCCCAAGCAAACAAACAAAATCCTTCTAGCAATATCTTGGCAACTTTATTGACTAAGATTTTGAGGTACTAATATATAATATATAAGTTTGTTTTGCATGGAAGCCATTAATTTTTCATAGATTTCATTGCATGGAGGATTGCATGCATTACATGGATTGGTATGTGGCATTGTTCAAATGTTCTTTCAAAGTTACCACAAAGTCGTAACAGTTTGGATTATTATGCTTGGATTTTTTAGGTAAAAAAATTGAAGCCTTTATTTTTCAAATTTCTAAAAGTCTCCCTTTTCTATATTTTATTATTGAAAGTCTAGGATGTGGAGGAAATCATAGGTTGATCCAGACAGGTTGAAACAAGATAGAGCAGTCCAGGTACAATAGGTTTGCTACATACTGTCCTATTAACACCTGTCATTTACAAATTAATTAATGTATTTATTCTTTTAATTTTCCTCATGTTATTTGTCTTCATAACTTGATATATAGCTGTTTAACATCCATCCTTTTTTCTTCATTTATAAATTTCGATATGTATCCCATGCATTACCATTTCATACAAAGTTTTACAAAGAGTGATATGGAGATTTTTATCAAAAATTGGTGACATACCTGTCTTAGATAAATTGAGTTTACAACCTAAGAGTGACTCAAATATATACATGAAATGCACAGTCTCTTGCTATTATAGAAATTATAGTAAGCTGACTACATATTTTTCTGTGAATTTTAGAAGGATTAATGTGTCGATTTTGCTAGTGTCTATGCAACTACATCAATAAACAGTTTTTTAAAATCCCATCCAGAATATCCTGCGGGGGGCACTAAATGCTGGAGGACCACAAGAGAGATTTTTGCTTTCACTGTAAATAGTTGAGTTTTATGTGTGCTCGGAGACAGAGAGAATGTATAGAGATATATAACAGCATTTTATGCACAGAATTGCCACACAGAAAAAACAGGCATGGGAGTCTAAAATGGCTCTTGTCCCTTGTTGATGGGATGTTGCCTTTACCTGACCCTAGAATCCAATACTTGTACTTCATATAGACATTTTTACAAGATAAAATCCTACAAAACTTTGTGCTTGTTTTGTACACCTGTGGAAGATGAGACTTCTGGTAAAGCAAGGCATGTGCTATGCTAAACTCTGAATCTGTTGGAGGCAACTGATAAAAACTTAATAAACTTAATAAAACTACAGCAATTTCATTATTAATTTTAAACAGTTGGGGTGTTTTCTGTTGGATTCACAGACAGGAAGAAAGGATAAATGACAAATCCAGTTGAAGCCAGGTCTCCTGAGTTCATTGTAAGTTCTTTAACAGCAAGATTAGTGGATGCAGCCCAATACTCTTCATGTTCCTGTTTTCCCATCTATTTAGCTGTCTTTAATCCAGAATTTTGGACTTACTATCCTCTTACTTTCAACAAAACATGGTTTGATTGATACAACTAAAACTTCATTTGTATATCAGCAGATGAATATATAATTAATCTTCACGGATGAGGTTTTAGCAAGACTTTATTGCAGTGTCAGTACCCCACGTGCCACTGCCTCTCCCCATTAAGGCACATGTTGCCCTTAATACCATGCCACTTGGCTCATGCTAGTATCCCTTACGGCTTCTCTCATCGAGAAGCACCTCTGGTTCCTAAGGTATCACAGGAAAGGATGAATTACCCTCTGTGTGAATTAGCCTTTCCTGTAGAAAATATCACATGCTTTTAGAAGAATCTAACTGTCAATGAACAAACCACCATGGTAATAACATTACAACAGTGGTTCAAGGATTTCGGAGAGATGAGGACACTATATTAGTTATACAATGAGGTAAACGAAGAGATATTGTGGGAGGAAAAAAAAATCTCACTTCCAAATGAATTTAATTCATTAACTTAAATTTATATTAACTAATTTATATCTACTCCTTTCTCACTCTAGCTGTTTCCAGTTTTCCATTAGTTTAATTTAACCAGAAATCTCTAGATAGGTCACAGCTCTCAAGTTTAATAAAAAATGAGTGAAACAGGCTTAATAGAAATTCATAAGTTACCAATGTTCTTTGGAGTAACACATACATTATTTAGTTCTGAGTGATGCTCTACACATTTAACCATATTTAGGCAACTAATTGTACTAGATATAATATCCCTGTGTGAGTATCTTTCAAAATACAAGACAGCCGCTCACTTAACTGGCTGCACTGCTCACCAAAGTAAAAAACCAGCTCCTGGATATTGGTTACTCATATTAACAGCTTTAATGACAGAAGGATACTACATAGAATGCAGCAGAAAATCCCTAATTACTTTTAATGTTCCCTGAACCACTCTAAATAAAGATAAAGAGATAAAGAGATAATTTCTGTAAAGTGTGTTTTAAAGCATTTTGAAATAACTAATATATTCAGTCACACAGGATGTTCTGTCTTCAATACTTGCTGCCAGTAATTTCAGTAAAAGTTAAAGGTGCCTCCACTCTGAAAATAAGATTCTCTCTGTCTTATCTTTTTTATGCCTTTCTTTTTACGCTGAGAAGGCTCTAATAACAAACAGCATTCAAACTCACTCTCTCTCAATAGATAACTAAATTAGGCAAAGAAGGAAATGTGATATACTCCAGAGTTTATGATCCAGCTCAGCGTAAAAGGGATGTTCTTTCTTCAGGATTTTGCTTCCTTTCTCTCCAATATGTGATTGTATTTGACTTTGCTCTGGACAAATAAATCAAAGTGAGATACTAAATACCTGGACATCTTGGTATGCTAATGGAAGAAAAGGATAGAGGAAAAAATACAAGACAACAATAACAGAGGTAGCAAGAAAAATTTGAAATGAGAAAAAAGTCTGAACATAGTCAATATATTATATTTAAAAATATTCAAGCATAATATATGGCTTCACTGTAAATAAAGATTTCTTTCAGAAAGAAAAATATCCATGAAATATTTCATTCATTCTGCAGAACAAACATAGTAACACTCTTTCAGCAAAAATAACAGAATAGATTTTTGAAAACTTTTTCAAAAGTCAAAGATTTTCAACACCTTGAAGACCTTTTGTAAAATAACAGTGAACTATGTATAAAAATAGACAGCAATATAAGCCAAGAAACATAACTAAACTTCATTTTTCCAACAATAACTGCAAATCATCAAAAGTATACCAATGAATCATTGGTGTTGTACCACTGAACTTGTATAGAATTCTAGGCCAATTCAAAAAATCGTTTATGGGTAGAAAATAATTTATTTTTATTATATTTTATTCCAGTATTAAAGGAATTGCCTTTTACCAAAAAACGTATTTAGAAATCAAAAGCTTTCCTTCATTTTGTGAGAGGAATTAATATTTCAAAAAATTTGAAATTGCATCTTGTGATTGATCCTGCTAGCTGCCACACAGTTCAGAGCTTAGCTAAGAGAAAACAACATTATAAAAGTTCTCAAAATCCCTAGAGGATAAAATGGCTCTATTAATTTAAATTATTTATCCTGTTATTAAAGCACTGGGACATAGAAAGACCAAAAGAGAAGTGTATCCCTTAATACTTGGGGCTTTTTCCAAGCATTTTTAGAAAAAGCTCTTGCCATTATATTTTTATAGGTCAAACAGTTCTCTCATAAAACATATAAAAATATTTTTCCTCTTCTCAGTTGGGAAACTGAAGTAATTGGCATATAAGGCACCAGAGATGGTCATTATTTAAAGTCTAGTGACCCAGAGATGGTCAGCAGTAGAACCAGAAAACCAGTTCACATAATCGCATCCTAAATCAGATGTTGGAAATACAAATTGATTGTTGTCATCAATTAATGTAGCTTCATTCTTTTCAGTTTCACATGCTGCCTCTAATCAATTATAAATTGGAATTTTCTTCCTGAATATGAGAAATTATCTGATTTCCTTTACTAAAATACATTGAAGCTACTAATAAGCAATGTGGTGATTTCACAATTGGATTTTCTTTCATTTCCCTCTTTGCCAGGGAATTTAAGGTGGAATTAATCCTACCCATCTTTAGATGTCTACATCATAGACCTTAACATGTCAACTAATTGTTTAAGGCTGCACCTGCATTAATGCCTTAATTCAAAGCACTATTTTCTTGTTGTTTTCAAACCCTGGTTAACCCTGACCTAATGCTTACAGAGCAGAGATTTGGTTTGCAGAGCAGGTTCTGGTGTGTTCAATCCTCTTCAAATGAAAGTGAACTGGAAGGGGTTGACTGCAGGCTGTCCTAAGTGCTATCAGGGACCTGACACCTCACCCACTGGTCGCTCCATCAGACAAGCTGGAGTGGGATATGTGGTGATGACATCATTTGATCTCAGGACTGAGCATAATCCAGTCCAAAGGAAAATTTCCTTCTGTTCGGGTGAGTGAGTCATTACTTCAGCCTTTTGAAATCTGTTGAGCACAACAGGAGCTGCAGACACTGAAAACCAAGTGCGAAGGTTCTTCCTGCAGTGATACACAGGTTAGTGATGTTTCTCTGCTTGTTCTTTCCTTTCACAGTCTGTAAGGTTTGGGTTTTGGTATTTTTATTCCACTACTTATCTGTTCTTGGTAAAGAACAGAAGGAATGAGCAGTCCTGTTGGCAAGATTGCTAAAGATTTCCACATAAAAAGAAATGTGAGTATAACACTGAAATAAACCACGTTATGTATCTTCAGATTAGGCAAATTTGAAAGACAGACATTCAGTGGTGGTAACAGTAGGAAACTGGAAGATATTTTGAATCACGTAGAGGTACCCTGTGTGTGAAAATGGGTACCTAATAATCCACAAATAAGTATTTTTTCTGTTGTTTATGGTCATACCAAAAAGTTTTAGGCCTTTCTTTTTTTACTCCTAATAAAATCTTTCTGGTATAATAGGAAAACCAAAAGGGTAGCTTACTAAAAAGATCTGCTTTCAGTTGTCAAAGCTGAAAATGAAGCTATAAACCCGCTCCTTTACCTGTGCAGATCTCTCCTCTTCATTTAGGCTGAGCTATTTTATGCCAGAGACTAGGGTATTTCTATTAATACTGAAGCTGGTATAATGTATACTGAAACCAATGGGATTCATGGGTCTGAATCTTGAAAATACTGAGCACAAGAGCAGCTGAAGAGATTTGGCACATCTAATGAATCATTCAGTCAACACCAGAAAGGATTATACTTTCATTACAAACTTTTGACAGATTTCTTTGTGAAATCAGTATACTATACAGGATCATCCCTTGGTATTTGTATTATTACAGATACCAGGACAAATGATGGTTTGTTGTGATAATGTCATTTTAACCCTCACAAAGAAGAAATCTAGACAGGCTGATGAAGCAACACTTGATTTCTCTTGTAGTTATGAGTTTAATGCTTATTTATCAGTAAACCTTATTCCATAAATAAAGCTAATATCTTATGTGACAATAGAGATATGTGGTACTGAAATTTTTAGGAGTGGTGCCTGAATATGAATAGCAATGCTGACAAAAGAATTTCATACAGAAATTCGAATGGTTTCTTTTTTCTATTTAGAATAAGTCATGTGTCAGTTACAGAATTTTCACATTGTGATACAAAGAATGCCTAACACAAAGCTGAATCAGAAGGAAATTGTTTAAGAATAAAATTATTTTTTTATATAGTTACTGCATTATTTTAAAAATGCCTATGGAACAATTCAATGGTTACAAAAGGGGTGGGTTAACCCCTTTGGACAGGTGTCTACAGGAGAGGCATACTGATTTATGAATTAGATTGCATGTCAAAACTAATTTAAACATTTCACTTCCATGTGCTACAAATTAACTCTATTGCAGGAAATTCTTTATGTGGTTACAAGTGTATTTACAGGGTAATCAAAAGTCAAAGCCTGTATTTGTAAACCGATGTACAAAGAAAAATGATGACAAAGCTAGAACTTGACTAGCTATTAATGAAAGGCTGTTTGATGCACAAAATCAAGTGCCCTTATTTGGTAAAAATAAAAAAATGTCTACACCCTGTAAAGGCATCTACAGGCAAATCACTTTTCACGAGGCCTTTACACATCAATAGAAAATGCACCAGTACCTCATGTAGCACTGCATAATCCAAGAAATACAATCTAACCATATCACCCAATCACTTCACAGGCTAAGTTAGGTGTTTAAACACACTTTTTTTCACCCACTTTTGTTAAAATCTCATATAGTTTTCTAACTGCCTTGATCATTAGCAACCTTCTGGGGTTTAGCATAAATTCATAAATATTCATGGTTAATTTAAACTTCCTGCCCTGTGTCATTGTTATCATTTCACAGGAGCTTGCTCCTCTTCTCCAGTGGCCATCTTCTAATTATTACATATATGGAAAGCAATTGCATCTCCTCCTAGTCTCTGGTTTGCTTGGATGAAAACAAAAAGACAAGCTGTCATCCCCATTTCACAAGGGAAGCATTCCTCTATTTCCTAATATTCCTGTGACCTCCCTTTGCATGCATTCCATCAGTAATTAAGCTTTCCTGGAAGCATATAGACTGATCCTCTACATTAGTTCTAAAAATTCCTGATTCCCTAATACTTCCCAGTAATTAATGAAAATGCTCTACCTGTTACATCTTACAATTTGTTTTCTCCTTGTCTTCATCAAAGTGGTAGACTGCTTATCACCAGTTTTGATGATTATGTGATGAAGTCCTACATAACAAACGTCAATGCACGTGTTTTCACTACTACTGGTGCCAGGAACATGTTGTAAAATGAATATAAAAGCTGTTGTTCCTCTGTAGATCAGATGTGCAAACTCATTACTCTTACTTTTGTCACAATACGTTATTGGGATTAATAAAATTTCCATAAAACAAAGCAGATAATGCTTTGTTTTCTGTTATCAATAACATGTATATCAGTCACAAAAGAAAGAGAGATGGGGCAACGGATTTGACCATTAACTTACTGCATCTGATAAAGGAAATTGCAACAATAACCCTAAACTGTTTCTTCAGAGCCAGCTTCTTTTATATGCAGTATTTCAAACATAAAAATCCATTAAGTTTCATACAGGTTTTTATTTTTAAGTAAATAATAGGTTATTTATTAATTTCATGGCAAGAGTATTACAAAGGATGATACGATTCTAGGTTGTTTAGTACATGGCAAAGGGAACTGAGAATGTCCAGAACCAGAACTGGGCAAGTATTTGAACCAGTATTCTGAAGGTCAGCAGCAAGATCAAAAAGTGGGGAAAATACTGGTAGAATCTGAGCTGCAAGAATAATCTTCACTCAGAAATAAAGTATGTTTAAAGATAAAGTAGATTTCCTTTCGGTAAGCAAAAAAAATCTATTCAGCAGGTACTTTTTGGCACATAAAAAGAGGTAAGTTTAGACATTCTTTTATGTACACTTGGGATTTTTTTTCAGCTGAAGTGATGATACCTGTTTTGTAAGTAAATGAACAAATAAACAAGCAAACAAAACAAGCCAACAAAAAAATAAAGAAACAAAAACCAGAAAAAAGGTCCAAACTTCAATCAACCAAATTTGTCCTGGCAAAAAAAAAAATGCCTCCTGGTTGTCATTTACCACATTGCAGGAAGCAGACAGAATTTCAAGGGCTGAAAAGAGCATTCTTAAAATTCAGACCTTCAGAAAGCAAAACACCTTCACTTCATCCTTAAGCATCAACCAAACTTTGGGCAGTACTAATGGATTTGAAGATAACATAACCCTATTAAGTGGAGACGATGTGTTTTCACTTCATCTGGGATACATGCAGTGACTTCAGCAACCTATAATATGTAACTAATACTAAATTTTAAAAAAATCACCTTAACATTGGTAGAAAAGTTATCTAATATAGAAAAAGTTAATAAATTTAATATATATTTAAATTAAATGTATATAATGGTATTGCAAGTGGTGGCAAAGTAAATGTGAAAACATTCACTTGTAATGCCACTATATATATCATTTTACTTTTCTTGTTCAAATTTGTTTATGCCACAAACAAACACTGATTTGTGGGGTTTTTTTGGAGGTCGTAGTAGAGGACAAACTGAAGTTTATACTGATCTACACAAGCTATTTGTATTTTTTAGGTTTTCTGAAAAGGCAGCATGCTTTTAGCAGAGAGCAGTACTAAAGAAAAATACCAAATCGTTTGTATTTGTAACAGTAAGAAAGATCACCGAAGCAGTATCAAACACTTACAATCCCCTTTTCTGTCTAGTGTTTTATCAAATGATTTAAAAATGACTCAAGTAATTTAAATTCTCCATAAAGAAAAAAGAGACTTGTGCTGTTCTCTAAAGTTTCTAGCTGCAAGATATGATTGCAACATGATTTGTTACACGAAGCAAAAGAATTGATCAAACCTACGGAGTTCCACAGAGCTATCAGTCACACAAAAACCCAAGCAGAGAAAAACACACACACTCATAACTTCTAAGTTATGCCTCTACCTTGCTGTGGGAGGAACAAACTGCTGATAAAACCAGTTGCAAACAGAACCATATATTAAAAAAAATTTTAAAAGGTAAATCCTTTTTTTTTTCTCCATTACCAATAACATCCCAAGGGTTCAGAGAAGACAATTAACAAAAAGGGTACAGTTGAAGTCAACCTTATCTGTAGAAATTATGTAGAATTAAATTTACATGTAAATTAAATAAAGATTTTTGGCAATCAGCAGAAAACACACTAGGGTAGTTCAGGGTTCTAGTAGCATCTGCAGTTTTAAGTCCTTACCTGTACACATAGTGTCCTAAATTCTTGTTAAGTGCTGTAGTCACTCCACCATTTCCCACAGATATGGGAGACTTATTAGGAACTGCCTAGAGCACAGAATGGTTGAGGTTGGAAAATACCTCTGGAGGTCATCTGGTCTAACCTCCTCTGATTCATGCAAGGCCACCTAGAACTGGAGCCTGTCCAGACAGCTTCTGAGTATCTCCACGAATGGAGACTCTACAACATCCTTGGACAACCTGTGCCACTACTCAGCCACTGTCATGGTATAAAGCTGTTTCCTGATGCCCAGGCAGAGAGTCACATGATTCAGCTTGTGTCCAATTCCTCTTGTCCTGTCACTGGGCACTGCTGAAAAGAGCCTGGCTCTGTCCTCTTTGCACCCTCCCTTCAGGTATTTACATACACTGACAAGATCCCCCCGAGCCTTTTTTCTCCAGGTTGAATAGTCCCATCTCTCTCAGCCTTTCCTCAGAGGAGAGATGCTCCAGAAAATTAATCATTTTTGTGGTCCTTTGTTCGACTCTCTCCAGTAAGTTCATGTCTCTCTTGTACTGTGGAGCTCCAAACTAGATGCAGAACTTGAGGTGTGACCTCACCAGTGCTAAGGAGAGGAGAAGGATCACCTCCCTTGACCTGCTGGCAACACCCCTCCTGATGCAGCCCAGGATGCCATGAGCCTTCTTTGCAGCAAAGACACACAACTGGCTTATGTGCACCTTGGGCTCCACTGGGAACACCAGGTCATTCTCAGCCAATATCTTTCTTTCTAGCTGTGTGAGTCCCAGAATGTCCTGGTGCCTAGGGTTTTTCCTCCCCAGTACTTGGCACTTCCCCTTATTGAACTGCATGAGGTTCAGGGCAGAGAAAAGGCATTGCAACCAATACATGTAGTTGGTATTCCTCAAAGAAAAGAGATGTGCCTTCAGAGGAGTCCAATGTAACTCTTTCTACCAATAGATGTACCTGATCTGCAAAGTAAACTTTGCATTAAGTGGACTAGGGAGCTATTATATCTTTATTAGTGAGTCAGTAGCCAGCTGTCAATATTGCTATCAATGTAACATGTCAAATATCCGTGGAAAAAACCTCTCAGTGTTGGCAAGACATTCCACATATACTTGGAGATGTTGTAGCAAATAACACCAATGTACATGTTAGATGGATTTCTACTTTTTCATTTCCTTGCAAAGGTGCCCTGTTCTGCCCTCTGATGTCACCAGGAGGTAGAATATTGCAAGGTTAAGGCCTAAATGTGTATCTATTTAAAACACGTTTAATATAGCTTCAGAATACATTCCAGCCTTGACTCTGTGTCTGCACGTGCCCTCAAACACTGGCAAGCTGCAAGGTCTCCTTAATTTAGCAGACTTGCAACCTTGTCAAAGTCCTCTTTCAGTGTCCAAGTGCCCTATCTTTAATTTTCATAATTGGTAGTGCAGAGAAGACTAAATGCAAAGTCAGGAAATTAATTGAGATGTGATGCCTTGATCTGCGTTTCTTTAATTCAGGCTGATGTACTCAATTATGGGTCACTTTCAGAGATATTGGACCAGAAGGGTGTAACTGAGGAGGCCAAAAGCTAAATCTCAGGAAGAAATAGTTTGACCTGCCAAAACAACAGAAACCATTCTGAAGGATTTATATTCATTTGTAACATTCAGTCACAGAAAGAAATCAATGTATATATAAATCCCAATTTGCAGCAAGAAAGTGAAGTACATAACAAATTTAAACATGTAGTTCTAAGCCTGTGTAATAAGCCCTAAATGTTAAATGGAAGATAAAGACATCCCCTGAATTAGACCCCTAATTGGGATGAAAAAGTTCCTTTTTCCTTTTACCTTCAATACCTCCAGAGCCCGGGAAAATAAAAAGAGTCTATATCTTGTCCTGAAGGATGCTCAGGCACAGAGTTTTTGCAGAAGATGAAGTCTTTTCCAGAAGACATACTTCCTTAGTCCCTCCTCTTCTTGATCAAGGATGCTCTAGTCTTTCACCACATTCCTAAAACAAAGGGTGTGCTCTCACCTTTCTAAAGATAGTTGACCTAGTTGGACATATGTGAGGAATTCCTCCGGCTTCATTAGGGCTTCTATCTTTTTACCTTCTTCTTTTGTATTATCCAGGTTGTACTAGACATTGTACCTGCTGCTCTCCATTAGTCATTCTGATCTTACAGTGTGTTCATTTTCCTGCACCCTGTTTGTCAACTATCCCAAATCTCTGGTACTTCCCTTTGTGGTTGCATGTTACTTCAAATGAAAAGAGATATACCAAGAAGCTGTGGTACAAAATGCTGTCTATACTCTTAAAAAGGATGCAAAATGCCGAAGCAAGTTGCTGGTTATACCAGATTCATGTTTTGTCTGGGTAATTTTGAAAATTCTGTTGAGATTTTTTTTTTTTTAATTATTATTTTTCAGACATCAAAGTGCTCTAGAACTCTAAAAAATTTATTTATGTTCATATTGAATGGACTCCAGCTTCCTTTCTTAAATCCTTTTTAATTTTTTTAAGTAGCCATGTTAGATCTGATAGGCAATAATTTTTTTTCACCAATGATTATGTAGACAAACAGAGGTAAAAACCCTTGAAACTTGTGAATAATTTGTAAATTGGGTCAGAAAATCAGATTGACCTATAATTTATTAAATAATAATAATTTTATCAGCTTGACATGATAGCATAATTTGGGATAATTGTAAAGTTTCCTATTCAAGGAAAGAATAATCATAAAACAAACCCTCAGAATTAAGCAACCAAATAAATAAAATAAATGCCAAAAGATAAAAGAAATGAGATACCAACAAATTTAAAATTATAAATGCAATTATAAACCTGGTACACTGCAAGCACAGTGAATGAACATGAAAAGTTTACTGATAAGATGTGGTTTTCTACCATCTGCATCTGGACTTGTGGAAAGCATTTGACACTGTTCTACACAACATTCTTGTCTCTAAACTGGAGAGGCACAGATCTGATGGCCAGACCACTTGTTGGATAAGGACTGGACTGGTTGGTCACATTCAAAAGGTTGCATTCAATAGCTCAATATCCAATGAAGACCAGTGATGAGTGGGCTTCCTCAGTGGTTGGTACTGGGACTGGTGTTGTTTAGCATCTTTGTTGGAGACATGGACAATGGGATTAAGTGCACCCTCAGCACATTTGCTGACAACACCAAACTGGTGGGTCAACATGCTAGAAGGAAGGGATAGAAACCAGAGAAACCTTGACAGGCTGCAGAGAGAAGCCCATGCAAATTGCATGGTGTTCAACAAGGCCAAGTGCAAAGTCCTGCATATGAGTTGGGGCAATCCCAAGCGCACTTACAGGCTGGGCAGAGAATGGATGGAGAGCAGCAGAGGAGAAGGGCTTGGAGGTGTTGGCTGATTTGAAGCTCAACATGAGCCAGCAATGTGCACTTGCAGCCCAGAAAGCCACCCGTGTCCTGGGTTGCAGGTTGAGGGAGGGGGTTCTGCTACTCTGGTGAGACCCCCTGCAATGCTGTGTGCAGCTTGGGGGTCCCTCGGGACAAGATGGACACAGAACTGTTGGAGCAAGTCCAGAGGAAGATCATGAAAGTTATGAGAGGTCTGGAGAACCTCTACTATAAAGACAGGCTGATAGAATTTGGGTTGTTCTACCTGGAAAAGTGAAGGCTCTGGGGTGACCTTATTGGACCTGAAGAGATCTTCAAGAAAGCTGGAGGCAGACCTTTTTATAGGGGCATGGAGTGATAGGATGAGGGGTAATGCCTTTTAACTGAAAGAGTGTAAATTTAGCTGAGATCTGAGGCAGAAATCCTTCCCTGGGAGGGCGGGGAGGCCCTGGCATAGAGTGACCAGGGAAGCTGTGGCTTCCCCTGGATCCCTGGCAGTGTTCAAGGCCAGTTTGGATAGGGCTTTGGGCAACATGGTCCAGCAAAATCTCAAAGATGAGACTGGAGCTTGCAGTTTAACAAAATGCTATAACTAAAGAGAGAAAAAAATAACAGGACTGTGTTAGCTCCAAACTTCATGCAAGCACATCAATATCATGAAATGCAGTCCTTATCCTATCCAACCCTTGGTGCTCATTCCGGTGTCTGAAATCTGTGACAGATAAGCAGCAATTTCTGAGGAGTGCTCATATGGCAACTGTTAAAATGGCAGATCCCTTACTCTTGTGTTTATGCTAATAACATTTAGTGGGGTTAGCAATCACATTGATTTCCCATATGTAATAAGAAGAGTGTAATGCTACTTTCCTAGTTAAAGTTTATTGAGCAGGCAGGATATTAGAAGTCAGAACTGATTAATTCAGGGTATAAAGTCACCTCCGTTTTCCTTTTTTTTCTGCAGTCTTGTCTCCCAAACACTTCACCATATATCCCTACTAGTGCTCTCACTTGTTTCTTTTCCTTCCCTTAGTGAGTTTTTGCCTTTACACTAAAAAACATTAAATACTCATGGCTTAGTCTTCATACATGGCATCAGGCTGAACTCGATGGTTAAATGTTAGGTCCTTAAATGGACCAGTAGTCTGGCTGGAGCAGACAGACCTTGTAATATGGTTTCCAGTTCACATCAATAGTGAAAGCCTTCAAATTATAATGTAATAATAAAAAACCAATAAAAAATATGGCAAATGTTCTATATACTAAAATGTTGGATTTTTTACACTCAAGATAAAGGGGGCGTTTGTTCTCTTTTTCTTGGTATCTATTTTAAGGTCAAGAGCAGCAAGGGAATAGGCTATAATTTGGGTAAGCCTATTTCAGGTTCCTCAGGGAAAAATCTGTAACTAAGTGGAAAGCACATTTTTAACTGTCCCAATCTAAGTAGAAGTAACTTCTAATGTCCTCCTTGCTCAATAAACTTCTACTACAAATTTAACAGTCTATTCTTATTATTACTTATGGGAGATGAAGGCAATTGCTAACCCCATGATATGCTATTGCCATAGCCACAGGAGTAAGGAATCTGCCTTCATAGCAGTTGCCATATGAGCACTCATTAGAATTACTAATTTGTCAGTTGGAGTGGGAATGAACACCTGGAGTGTGACTTGATAATGATAGAGCTGTATTCCAATAATGAGCCTGCTGCCTTAATGTAAATCTTTTTCATCACTTCAGGTACCTTAAGAAGAAACCGCTCTGTCAATATTGAAAACTTAAATATATATTTATGGGTTTTTTCAAGTTTATATATACATATACACACATTCATATTAAAACATATAATAGAAGAGATCTTACTACTTCAAGATAATAGTGAAATAACAGAAAAAACACAAGAAGGCTATATGGGTTTGCTTCCCTGTAAATAAGGGTAAATCTGCCCCATGGCAATTATTTTTGCCAAAAATACCAAAAAACCCAACCCAACAACCACAATCAAGCTAAAGGTGATGTAATAAAAAGACATACCAAAATCACCAAACATTTTGACAGAATCCATGGAAAGGTCGGGGTGCAATAGAACATGAACTCCTGGTCCCCTCACAGGCCACAAGATCTCCTTCTGTGTGCACCATGTCTCAGGCAGAATTTTAAACAGACCAGAGCACTGCAGTAGCCATGCTGACACCTAAATAAATTAAGCTTCTCAATTTCAGCCTTCCTTCAACTTCTCCTGAAATATCTTCCTTCCTTAGACTAACTGACAGATTGCTTAACTCTGGCTGACAGCTGTACTTGAAATCTCATAGGATTTTATTGTAATCTCTTACTTAAGGTGCCTCTCCGTCCACCTATATGAACAACTTATTTCTTAGAGATTGTATAGATCCTTCTTTCTTTACAGGCTACCTTACTGCAAGTTGTCACTCTCTTGTTGTTTTTACATTTTATATTCTGGATTCACTAGGGGTATCCATTGACTGCCACCAAATACTACTGCAATCCGATTCCTAGTCTCTTCTTATGGGATTCCTCCCATTCATCTCGAACTGCTGAGTTTCTTCATGGCAGTCAGTGCCTAGGTAAAAATATTATCTCAGGCTACTTGTCCAACAAGGATGAATTTTATTCTCCTCTGAAGTGAGAAAACAAAACCACTTCTTTTTCTAAGGTTGCAATTTTAATTTCTATAGAATAAATAGTGAAAGTGATGTTGCAAATGAATGAAGCTTATAATGACAGGAGGAAAGAAATATGATTAAAAGACCACCCACAAAAAAAAGGTTGATTACTGATTACATATGGCAAAAGACAGTAATCAGACGTTGCTTGTGGGATGTTATAACAAAGAAACAAAACAGTGGCTCCTTAGTTTATGGCTTACCAACCTAGGAATATCTTCAGCTGCCTTTTCCTCAGCACTAAACCAAGGGTTTAGATTTTGCAGTTAAATCTTTGGATTATGTTTATGGCATGTTTTGTTATCTATAGATGATTCCAGTTATAGCTTGTGATTCTCTGTTGAACATGTAGGTCTATCCAGCTCCCCCAAAACTTTATTCTTTTGCATTGCCCAGAGATTGTCTTTAAGACCATGCACTTTCCCAAGGCATCCCAGAATGGTAGGAACATTCTTCCTACTTAGTGCACCCAAGTTGAATCCTTTACGTACTATGAAGGATGTCATACCTATATAATGATCATGCTCATTGAGGTGTCTTCTGTCTTGAGTGCAGAATTTCAAAATGATTGAATGTTTATGACATCAGTGAAGGACCCAGTGATACTGAATCACAGAATCACAGAATCATAGGGTTTGGAAGGGACCTCAAGAGCTCATCAGGTCCAACACTCCAGGTGGGTCCTGACCAGGGCAGAGTAGATGGGGAGGATCACCTCCTTTGACCTGCCGGCCACACTCCTTTTGATGCCCCCCAGGATCCCATTGGCTTTCTTAGCCCCCAGGGCACACTGCTGGCTCATGGCCAACCTGTCATTTACCAGGACCCCCAGGTCCTTCTCCGCAGTGAATGCATTTAAAAACAAAAGCCAATCCATAATTTATCTTGTCAGTTCGGTCACTAGGCTAGAGACAAGAATTATACCACTCATACTGTACTCTTCATGTACAGAACATTTATCCATAATACACATTTTCTTTTCAATCATGCATGTCTAACACACTTTTTTTCAGCCTAATAAGGCCCACACCTTTACACAACAGGATTCCCATTAAGTGCTGAATCAGAAACCTTATCTTGTTTTTTACATGAGGCATGGAAGTGAATCAGTTCTGGTTTGTGTGAATTAGCATGTTTTTCAAACATGGGATTATATGTTATGCCTGAGGGGCTGAAATTCTACCAGGCCTGTAGAGTTCCATAACACTGTGCACTCAGTTGTGTGCAGCCATGTCCTAACACATGGTAAGGTGAAAGAAGGATTGTGTTATATTTATTTTAAAAATAAATATCAAAACCCAATAAATATTTAATTCAGAGTAAAGAAGAGTATTAAGTTTCTAACATTTGTATACCTTTCAAAGAGTCTAAGGAATCTATGAAAAAATATGGCTTTTTTAATTAACCTGGGCTTTCAGAACTGCTTTTTAAGAGGAAAAAAAAAAAAAAAGCAAGCATGTTCTCTATATTGTGGGAAATACTGTGAGAATAAGTACCGTAATTTTTATAAAAGCAAAATGTATTATCTTAGATGTCATATGAAGAGCTCAATTTTTGGCTACCAATATGAAACTAACTCTTCTTAAGAAGAAAAAGAGCTACCAGGAGAAAAGGTCTATTTTTAGTTCATTTTTAACCAAGAATAACAGAGTCTGAAGATGTAGTGCAGCTAAGATGAAGGCAAAACCCTCCTACTAAAAATCGGAAGGGGATTAATGGAATGAGACGACTATTAGTACCACCAACCGTTCTTGTTTGGGTGATGTTAGAGCATGAAGGGAAAAGAAGGATGTTTGTCCCTTGAAAATCTACTCAAGCTGTCAAGAAATACAAAGTATCACACTCTAAGGACCATGTCTGTGATGAAGTAAAGTAAGACAGATGTTTTTGAAGGTTTATTGGGTAGAGAAATGAATCAGTGCTCTCTATAAAAGTTGCTTGTTGGGTTTCATGGGGTTTTTGGATTTTATTTTGTTTGTTTGTTTATTTTTTAATATACAAACTAGTACTACTCATGAGCACTCTGACAGTGTCAGTAATAATAGAAGAGCATGTTAAAGCTATCACATAAACACTGCTATGTGGAACAGTTAGAAAATAGGTGACCAGAAGGCAATTCTTTGGTTTCAGAAGTTCAGCACACAGCGTGTTGGATTTCAGGTTTACTTCCCATTCCTCAGATCTTTGTAATGTCCTTTGTAACTCAGTAAACATTCCTTTGTACTTCTGAGGTGCCCTTTCCTGAATTCATAACCCCAAAGAATTCTTCTACCCCTGGAGCAAACCCCTGAGATACTTAAAAAACAGATTATAATTATCCCTTCTCATGTAAAAAATTGAAACATGCACATTTAGAATGAGAAAGAAATTATAAAAGCATTATTTTTTGACACTCATAAGAAATCAAAAGTGCTTCATTGTAGCATATGTCAATATCAATCATACTAATTAGATTTCTGAAACAATAATTAAAGTCAATCAATAAATGTGGGAGAAAAGTGAGATGAATACAGTTAATGAGCTCATTTCAGTCTTTCTAGTATGTGGAATGTTAGAAAATTGAGAAGATGCATTCTGATACATTTCTATATTAAATTTTTATATATTTATATGTATTCCAATAACAAACACCCACTTAGAGGCCTTTAGAGCTTCTCCTCTAAAACTAACCTGCACTGATCTGGCTTTGTCACAAAAGATAAAGGGCACATTTAAGTCTCTGTGGAAGTCTTCTTGAATCTGTTTCTATCACTTGAAAATAATATAGTAGATCTTGCTGATGATAGTGTGGTGGGTTGGCCTTGGCTGACCTCCAGGTGCCCACCAAGGCACTCCCCTTCCATCAACAGGACAGAGGGACAGAATGCAATTAAAACCCCATACGTCAAGATAAGGACAGGGATATCACTTACTGATTACCATCAGGGGAAAATAATTTAATTTATTGCCAATTAGTTGTAGCAGAGGAAGATAGTGAGACATAGACTAAAGTTAAAAGAAAAACCCTCCCCCCAGTCATACCTTCTTTCCAGGCTCAACTTCCCTCCTGATTCTTCTATTTACTCCCTGCAAGTGGCACACATGTATGGGGAAGAGGGATGCAGTCACTTCATAACAGGTTGTGTCTGCCACTCCTTTCTCCTTACACTCTTCCCCTGCTTCATGTTGGGATCCCTCTCATGAGATACAGTCCTTCATGAACTTCTCCAGCATGGGCCCTTCCCATAGGCTGCAGTTCCCCAAGAACTGCTCCACTATGAGTCTTTTCCATGGGGTACAGTCCTGCAGGAACGAACTGCTCTAGAGTGTTCCCCGCACAGGCCATAGGTCCTGCTAGAAGCCTTCTCCTGTATGGGCTCTCAATGGGCTGCAGTTTCCCTCAGGGTGTCTCCACTCACTGCAGCATGAGGTCCCCCACAGGCTGCAGTACTGATATCTGCTCCACTGTGGTCCTCCACAGTCTGTAGAGAGACAGCCTGCATCACCATGGGTGGCATGGGAATCTCTGCTTTGGCAACTGGAGCAACTCCTTCCCCTCTTTCTTCACCAGTCTTGGTGTCTGCAGGGCTCTTTCACATTTTCTCTCTTCTGCACAACAGTTTTTACCCTTTCTTAAATATGCCATCACAGTGTCACTGATGGGCTTGGCTTTGGCTAGTGTCTCTGTGGGGCCAGCTGGAACTTGTTCTGTCCAACACAGGGGCAACTTTTGGTTTCTTCTCAAAGAAGCCACTCCAGCAGCCACCCTGCTACCAAAACCTTGCCATGTAAACCCAATACAGACAGTAACTCTTGACATTTTAGTTCCCAACATCATAATAATGAGTTCTGTGTATTTCCTCCATCATCCATCAGGCAACCTAATTCTCAGAGGGACTCCTAGGTCTGCTCTTGCTTTGCTCAGGTCTCTAGCCAGTTTGTAGAGGTTTAGGAGATTTTCTCTACCCACCTCTTTCAGAGCTTTTTTCATTTTTTGTTGGTAGAAGACATTCTTGTTATGCAGCGTGGCGTTGTTTTCCTACTGCATTTCACTTCATTGCAGTTTTTGAGCTCAGCCAGTTCTTTCTGTGCATTACCCTATAGTGACAATGCACCTTCTTTTGTCTTCCACACATTTCAACAGTGCACTCCTACTGTTTATGCCAGGGTCCTTGATGAAGCATTTTGATTAAGTATTTGAAGCATTTTAAAATTATATTATTATATTTAATGTAAGCATTTTAAAATTACATTTTTCTTTCCTATAAGGATTTCCTCTCTGCTTTAATTATCGACTTGGAAACTACTTCCTTCCCCCAGTCAGAGCCAGACTGAAGCATATGTGGACAGGCCACAGTGGGAATACATCCCACACTGGTCCTATCTCTTGCTTTGCTTTGCCCATGAAGTGAGCAAATCATCTTGTTCTCCCATGCCTTAGTTTCCCCAAATGTAAACTGAAAACAATGATACAGTCTTTTTTTCCACAGTGTTATGAGGTACATAGGTGAAAATTGATAGATGCTGCTTTTACATGTAGCAGTCCACTGCAGGTCTCCCTGCATGATTAGAATAGAGGAATCGGGATAGTAAGGAACTGGAGCCCATAAGTACCCAGTCTCCAAGAACAAAGTCATGTATTTCTAACAGCATTCTCCATTTGATTTGCAGTAAACAGCTACTGAATTTTTGGCTGTTAAATTCAGCAATCCCTAAATACCAGCAAGCCTTCTGGAACAGGGTAGTGTAACAGCTTCACAATTCCCATTCAGTCAAGGGAAAGGCATCTCTGAAATGAAGCCTAGCACATAATAGGCAATACTAAAACAACTCACAATTACTGTAATTTAACATTTAACTCACATTCAGTTTATAGAAAAAAATAAAGACCTAGCTACTTGTGCTGTATACCTTTGTGCAGCTTCCATTACAAAATGTACAAACAACCCTGCTACGTGAGACACAAAAACACTTTCCTAAATGTCATATTAAACTCATTACTAGGAGAATGAGAAAGCTCTCTAATGTGATTGCTCTTTCTTCATAACAAAGGCAAAAATTACCAGTTCCTCAGAGCCTAAAATGAGTTGTGATTGGAGTTAGATGAACTGATGCTGATGAATATTCACTTACACTGTCTATGTGGGTGAAAAGACATACTAAAATGTATGTTTCATCTGCACTGATAACTTCAAAATAACCCTTTCTCCTGTTACATGCTTAGAGATTCATCTGAAGTCAACGACAAGCATATGCAAAGCAAGTTGTAGCACATCACTGGTGATATCCTTCATCTTTTGTAAGGAAAAAAATATTGCCACAGATAATGATATTGGTATTTATTGTTTTAGCTTGAATAAATTGAACTGTGTGTTCAGATTGCTCATTGCACAGCTATAATGTGAGAAGAACCCTTCAGTTTCCAAAAAGATTACATCAGAATAACCTGGGTTTGTCTCATTTCTGCACGTGGCATGGATATACAAGCCACGGTGCTGAAGGGGATTCACAGAAGTGATGCCAGCCCAGACCATGTTTTTAGATACAAGGACATTTGCCTAACTGGGGAAATACAGAAATATTGCATGTAGAATACAGACCAGGTGGCACTTCCTGGTTGCTGCCTGTGTAGTTGTGGGCTCTTCACACTCCTAGAGTGTGAAGTCCTAGAGTGTATGGGTAGAAAAGAGAAATTGGAGCACTGCCAACATAAACATTTTGTTGATGTTACTGAAAACCCTTGGTTACAATAAGCTTACATTGACCAGGAAGCTAATACATCGATTATGGTCCAGCAGAAAAGACAGTGATAATGAGTTTTGCTCTAAAAGGCTTCACCTGGACTGGCAGTTTCCAGAGAATATCTGAACAACGTCTTAACAAAGGCATGACACTTGTGTTTCCAGAAACATTGGAGTTGACCATAGGCCAACAAAGCCTCACCTTGTTTTTTAGAGTGGCACTACCCCAAGCTTTTTTGGTATCTGGTCTAGGTATTTCACCATTCTTTCTAAATTTTTGATCCCGTTTCTCTCTTACCTATTTAGATTGCAAGAACTGCCCAAGAATTTTTCTCTTATGAGACGCTTTTAAAAAGCACAGCTCAGTAAAGTCTACTGGTCCTCAGAGGATTCTCCACAAGAAAATAATATACAGATTGCTCTTTGAGTGGCTATGATTAGAAAAATAATTTAAAAATTGCACTAGGTGACACTAGGCAGGGCCTGGTACTTGGAAAAAATATCAAGGAAAAAAGGTGAATTCTTGAAAATTCACAGCTCTGAAGGAAGCACAAAGTCCAAAGATTATGCCAAAGCATTATCTATAAATACTACAGAGTGGTTTATTTATCCTTCATCACTCCTCTCTTCACTTTTATCAAACCTCTCTTTGATGCACCAATTTGCTGACAGTAAAATGAGATGTTATTCAGACAAGATATTTAATGATTATTAAACATCTAGGGCAGGACCACAGTGACATGTTTTTTCTTGATTTCAAGCAGGATCCTTCCCTATTTGATGTTTGCCTTGCCCTAAAGAAATAAACCCACATTTTTAAGCATGTAATAAAAGCTACAGAATAAAACTTGAAGAAACATCTCTGAACACTTTAGAAGATGGAGCTGTAGAAGTTGTCCATGATTCCATACTTTTTCAGGTAAAATAGACATTTTTGGAAGTCTTTGCTTTATTGGATTTTACATGTTTTTCAGTTTTTCACATTATGTCATGTGGCTCCAAAAATATTTTCACAACATGGGATCTTCTAATTCAAAGCAAAAGAATTCTGCTATGACAATCAAAAATTTAGGTGAGTACAAAACCCACTAACAGTGTCTGATTTTAGAATAGTCTATCACTTCAAGCTGTTGCAACTCGTCTTACTTGTGACATAGTTTATGAGAAGCTCAAGATAATAAGTATCAAGCAGAGTCAGATGAAAATGCAGGCTGAGAGAAAAAAACCCATCTATCCCAGTATTCAATGTAATTAGGTCTACTCTGTGCTAACCATAGAAATGAAGCTAGCAATAAAATAAGAATGTTATTTTCCATGACATAATGAGCAACCCGCATATTTTAATAAGCACTAACTTAATGAGTTTAGAAGTAATGAAATTCTTTACTAGTATTAAGAATATACAAGAGTTATATTTACCTCAGGTGTATTTCTCTTCCAGTGTAACTATAAAAATAAAAGGAAAGTAAGGGCAAATGATTAGGCTAATATATCTATCGCTGAAACAAAAGTCAGGGTATATTTGTTCTTGAGAAAATTGCTAAAAACTTATTAAAGAGATATGACAAGCATGTACATTAAAATAGTATATAGTTTGTATTCTGAACAAAAGGAAGAGGTTGGTGAGTTGTAATTTAATTACACAGGGCAGGTGGCCTTTGTAGGATACTAACCTCACCAAGATCAACCAGTATCTTTGCATTAAAAATCAAGACATCTATACACCCATTTCTGTTCATTGAACTACTGAAGTATCATATGCAAAACCATGTTTATAAAAAAGTCACGTTTATTAGTTTAGTCCTTCTCTGAAAATGGAAAAAACCCTTTTGTCATAGCTTCAGCTCCAGATATATGATGGGATGATCTGCCAGAGCCATGGTGGTGTTTTGCATTCCCTACATTTTACAGATTGTAATATTTTCTTTTTCCTAACTGAAAACCAAACCAAACCAACCAACCAACCAACCAAACAAAAAAACCCTCAGAAAATTCTCTATCCATGGGAAGAGGAAAGAGAGGGAATCTAAACATGTAAATACTTCTAGAGAAACAGACCAATTTTGTTTGGTGCTGGCAGTGTCCAAATCTTGAACTGCTATATGTTAGCATAATGTTATTTATTAGGTGAAGTTTTGACCCTAGCTATTTCAAATTATCAATTTCACCTTTAATAATATATGACTTTTTGGAATGTTTAACAATGTTGGGGTTTGGATTTTCAAAATATTTAGGAGAAGGCAAGTGTCCCTTTGCCATACAAATACAACTGGGGCATATGTTCCCCTTTAAAAATGCCAGATTGATATGCAATGATTTTCCAGAGAACTCTTTCACTTCTTTATGTTCAATTTGTTCAGTGTAAGATTTGCACACATTGATTTCCAGACAGGTTTTGACTTGCTGTTTCTCTGATCCTGTTGATCCTGACAGTTGCACTAAAATGAATTACATTACCACTTTTCACTAAATGAAGTACAAAAGCTCTCCTTCATCTCAGGAAGAGAAAAACCTGGGTTCTAAAACTGACCCTAGTTCCACAAAGTCGTACAGATAAGAGATATCAGTCATGGTATCTGCAATTCTATTATGTTTTTTCTTTCTTTCCATAATAAGAAAATCTGTGATATGTTACCCTTGAAATTTTATGTATTTTTCTCTGATACTTGCATGTCTCACAGAAAGTACATAGGTATTTGACCTTATCTTACTCAGGTGCTCCATTACTCCACATACAGTCTATGACAACCAGAGTTTTCCATGAGATGAAGCGTGCTTTGACTTTTGTTATGGGAATCAGTCTTAAGGCTAAAATATTTCTCTAGAGAAGTGTCATGATACAATCTTGGCAGCTCATTTATTCTCTGCCTACTCCTCTTTCCAAGAGCATCTATGAATGTATTCATAGATAATATTTTACCCTAAAACTGCTTGAAGAGGATGCAGAATAGAGCACCCTGTTTTCGTTCTGAAAAATATGCAGCTAAAATAGGCTCACTCATTTGTTCAGGATTTCCAGCAACTGCACATTCTGTTCTCCAATGAAACTCTTATCTGTGGTCTTGTCACTGAATGCATTACAGAAAAATAATAATATTCATTAATTACATTTTAATTTGCAGCTATCTCAAATGCAGTTGTATTGGACTAAACTAGTCACCATCATAAATTAAATCTTCTATCTTCATGTTGCAAAGAATGAAAACTTTTCTGGGGAAAGAGAGATATTAATGTTTGTAATTTCGTATTAAGAAAGTGCATGTACAAGTCTGGTCCTTGATCATTCTCCACAGCGTATTGCTGAGAGATTTTTTTTTCAGGTACTTTTTCTCATTTCTCCTTCTTTCAGAAGTCCTGTTATATTACCTTCAGAGGGCTTGCTTACTTAAGGGTCATATGCTGTGAGTACAGCTGAATGAATTCTGTGTAATAAAAGATGAGAGTCCCTCTGGACTTCATTTAAAGTTTGCTGCTCAAGAGGCTGGAAACTTGCTATGTCTTTGCTCTTTCCTCAAGTATTCCCAAAAGCTCAAATCACAATAGATCACTTGGGAGCTTGAAATGATATGTCTGTTGCCTACAAACCTTGGAGCAGAGAGGAGGGAAATTGAGGTCTTGACCTATAAGTCCAAGTCTGTATGGAAAAGGCTACTCACCAAATGCCATCTATATTAGAATCTCTCCTGCTTATTTCAGTTTGTTGGTAAATTACATGTTCAGTAACTGTTGTCCTTGAAGTCCCTCCAAGACTTACTGAACCTCAGTGTTAACCTTTTGCCAGCCTGAAAATTGACCGTTTATTTCTGCTCATTGTTTTCTACCTCTTTTAGCTAGTTTCTAATCCATGGCAGACCTTTACCTTTCACCTCAGGACTACATAGTTCCCATAATAGCCTTCTGTGAAGGACTTTGCTGAAGCCTTTTTGAAAGTCAAGACACATTATATCTACCATTTCCCTTCATCCATTCCCTTCCATACATTCAAGGAATTGTAGCAGATTGTTGGTGAGGTGTGATGTGAGTTCTCAGTCAGCACAGACAAAATACCAGTAATCCTTTGTGAGTGGAAAGTGGGGAAACGTGGTACAGGAGGCAGCAAAGCTTGGAGGGAAAAATGCTGAAGGCAGAAGCATATTGCATATGATGAATAACCTCCCTTCCTGGTAAAATAAAAGCCAGTGTTTTCAATCAGATACATAATTTTCTCTGAGAAAAGAAGGAGTTGAGGTGTTTCTTAGAATCCATACCTGGCTAAAGGTTTCTTCTGCTTGGTTGTAGTACCAAGCATGAGACATTAACAAAAAACAATCAGTAACCCTCTTGGCATGATGATATGATGTAATCTATTGGTGGACAAGGAATATGCCAGTTAGGTTAGATTACTTAAAACCATGAGTTTTAAACAGATCTTAAAAGTTTTCCAGTATGGAATAGTTGTTTTTTTTTTAAACATAATTAAACACTCATCACTAAACCAGTGAAGAAAAAAAGATAAGACCAAAAAAAAAAAAAAANNNAAAAAAAAAAAAAAAAAAAGGCCAAGAGAAGAATAAAAGAAAAACTAAAAACTTAGATATTTCATTCTATGAATTAAGAATCTGCCCACAAAATAGCAAAACCAAGGGGTCTCGAATTCTCCTTTTCTCTAATCAACAGCATGCATTACTTCCTAGGGACAGGAACAGAATCTGGAGGCCTGAATGCTGCATTCAGCAAGGGAGACCACACAGCTATGAATAACAGCCCTGGGAGTACGTCTGGCATGTACATAGGAATGAGGAATAAAGAAGTGCTAAGAGCAATAAGAAGTCTTTATTGCCTGTCACACAATCACCAGTGAAGGTGAAGTACTTTGTGAAAACTACCTTAATGCACTGGGGAATTTCAGAATATAGATAAAAAAGATCTGATCCCATTTCCTCCTCCAGACTGAGTTTGCTCAGCTGACTTTTCCTGAGGCATGTTTCTGCTCAGCTTCTCATGGGGTCTTTGCTGAGGTATCATTCAGCAATTTTTCATCGCTAATGAGGACAGGGTCTGAACAGAGCATCTCCTGTAGCAATGTAAAGAGATGACATATGCCTGGCAAGGTGCAGACAAAATGCTGAGTGGACCTGGACCAGGAACAGCTATGAGTTGACTTCTGAAACATGTGCTATGGTGATTCTGTCTTAGCAGTCAGCATGACAAGGTATGCACAGGCCTGAGTAAAGAGGCCTTGCATGAGCAAAAAGGGGCAAAATACTAATTTCTGAGAAAGATAAGAAGGTGCCATTTTTCTGAGCAATTTTTACAGCCCTCTGATTCAGAAAGATTTTTCTCGATGGTTTTATCCTTTCAAAGGCATTCTACCAAATCTCCCTGCCTCCCATTTTATAATTGACATGCCTGTTCTCAGGAAAGCAGGAGAGCTTCAGAAAATACTATTTTTATAGTCTGTATTCAGTTCTCTTAAAATTAATCATTATGCTGTACCACATTTTCCATACCTGCCAAACTCTAAACCTTTCAAAAAAAGCCATGAAAACACAGAGGTTGGCATATTGCTTGCCCTATAACTCTGCTGCTTGCAGATTAGCAGTTTGTCAAGCAGCAGCATGAATAGGTGGATATCACAGTAAACACTGAAGTATTCCACCAGTAATATTCTTGAAAGCTGTATTAAGCAATGCACTGGCTTCTGTGGGCACCTTAAGAAATTGCATGTTTTTCAGCTTGTTGAGAGGGATGTGAGAAGTTTTTTATTCTTTCTAGCCTACTCATTGCTTCAGTTAACCCATTCTCATATATGCTCTTTTCCCTGAACCTCCCAGCCAATCACAGAGAAAAGCTAAGAAGCACAAAGACATTTCTCTCTTAGGCTTTTCACTATTCAGAAGCAGTCAAAACACTTTCTCCTTATTCCTCTTGGCCTTCCACAAAGGAGGGATAGTATGTTATGTAAAGCATTTGGGATATGTTGATGGAAAAGGAATAGACTGTACCCATGTACCTCCCCTCTCTGCCATCCCCTAATGACTTGTTTCATTTTGCTCCTTGTTTTGCCAGGTCTGTACAGAAGTTTGCCATTTCTGGTGCCAATGCTAAGATAACCATGGCCTTGCCTGATGTCATTGATGGAGTCCTCCAGGTGCTGTTGACCTTACAAGACTGCACTTCACCAACATGCCCCAGGTAGCTCCCTTCCAGTTATCTATGAAGCTTCACAATCTGTCCTATAGCTGTCCTTTATTTAGCTGTGGAAATCCAATCACATCTCACAACTCTCTTAGGCTTTCTTGTCGCTTTCTTACACTCCTTTGCCATATTCAGTGGATTCCTGTCAGTAGTTCCATTCAACCCACCTGGTTAGCTCAGCTCTGGGTCAGGACCCATTCAACAGCTTAGCCCTTCACCTTCATCCCTGAGAGTTTCATGACAGACCTGCAGACTGTTCCAGTATCCCAGGAAAATGAAATGTCTCCAGACATCTGATAGTCACTGCCTTTTGCATCTGTTTAGACACAGGAGATCTGGGATCGCTAACTTCTTCAAGGAATTTCCCTTCACTTGGCAAGTCCCCTCTGCAGAGCAGCCACCAGGCTCTCTTCTCCTGCAAACATAACACAGACTTCTAGACTCTCATAAATGGTGTGCTCTAGGTATGATGGATTAATTTAGTACATGAGCTGCAAAAGCAGATGCAAACTGTGTCTATTCTGTCTCTGCTTGTGTACAGGACATGTTGCAGACCGGAGGAAGAGCAATGTGACAAAAAGCATGGCAATTTGTAGGACTGGTTAACGAACTTTTTCCTGTTGAAGGCAGAATAACCAGCTACTGTTTTCTCCATTATGACAGGCTTTTTATAATGTCAACATTTCTTTGTTTGGTTGAAAAAAACCCCTGTTGTTTGCACTGGAGTTGCAGCTGAAGCGAGTTGGTAGAGAGGTATAACTCCATTAAGTGACATACAGTCTACATGTTCTTGACCTCATGTATAAATCTATTTCAGGTGAAAGAAATGTTTCAGTGCTATCCAGCTCTAGTCCAAACAGCCTTTGTCTTCAAGCTATTCACTACCTCTTAGCTAATTTCAGCTGGTATGTATAGAAAAGCCTGCCTTTTGTTAATACCATTCTTCGGGGTCGGCTTGTTCAGGCACCATTAACTGGGTACACAGAAACTTTGCCAGCAGGATACACTAGACTTCAGAACAAAACAATTATTTGTTGCCTGACACACAGAAAAGATAGCCAGGATTTACAGAATTAGTACACTGAGCACCTCACTACTCTGGACAAGGACTCAGACTCTTTGCCAGCCAGGCAGACAGTGGTCAGGAGGGTACAGACTACAAATATGCAGCCTTTGGGTGGGTCCTTGGTGTTGTTGAGCTGACATCCTCCACCAGCTCCATCGACAAGGTCCGATGGACCATCCCAAGGACTTGAGCTGAGAATCTGACAGCTCCTAGTCCCCACTGGTCTCCCTGTTTTTTTCCCCATAAGCATTTAAAACCTTTTCACGGTAGCGATTTTCTTCTTGAATCTTCGAGCTACTAGAGCTCCCCTTCTCAGCTGTCCAAACTCTCTCTGCAATTTCACCTCTCTCATCTTCCTACAGACTTTTTCATAGCACTTGCTCACAGCTCAGCAATTTTCTCAGAGGCCTGAGACAAGGTTAAGCACTGCACTGTACCAGAGTGGGGCTATGTGTCCTTGGCTTTGCATCCCTCCTGCAGGGAGGAAGGTTTTGGCAGAGGTTACTGAGTGAGAAAGTCACAGTTTTCACTTCAGCAAGAGGTATAGCAAGAAACACCACAGGGAAGGATGGACAGAAGCCATATTGTTGGAGAAGTCAGAGTATAAATCAAGTCTATTGCACTAAAATAGCCTGAGGAAATATATTTTAACTATAATGGTAAACAGCCGAGAAAGTAAAAATATATACTAAAAGCATGTGAATGCTTAGAAGAACCTTAACCAGAAACGTTTTCCCCAACTGATATTTTTTTAATAAGCAACTTAACCCTAAGATATCATTACCCAGAGACAAAATCTCATATTATAAGCATGCTGATTTTGAAGCTACTTAGTCTAAAAATAAAATTGAACATTGTACTATTACTGTGAATTACTAGAAAGAGCTATACAACTATGAGCTTTTTTAGAAGTGTTGGAATGATGATCTTGTAATTTTGCAAGTATGAAATAAGCCCTTGTATTTGGACTGTGAGGTCAGAGGTTTCTAATTCCTTTAGGAAAGCAGAGTATCTGCAATGTATTTAATTGCTAATATTATCCCTTAAAAACAAGCGTTAATAAGTTCTAGTGACAATAAACACAATGTTATCTTCATGACATAATTTCTCTTTAACATTTTCCTAAACCTTTTTTTTTTAAACTAATAAAGGTAAGTTTGGTTTGTTTTTATTTTCTCCATATTAAATCTCAGCAGCAAATAATGGAAATTTTGCAGCAGAAATACTTCACTGTAGAAACCAAAACTGTTAAAGAGATACTGTAACCAAGCTGAAAACACTGGAATACAACTGAATGCTGGTTTTGCAATGGGCTGCAAAAGAATAGTGAGTTTTTATTTTATCTGCACAGATAAATCTGATACTGAGAAGGTTGGAGTGACTGCATGTACATTACTGTGTGGGGAGACTGTGGTCTATATTTCAAGTTAAAGTAGCTGTGCAAATAAATTGTTTATGTCAAGGAGGATCAGGAGTTGTTAGGATGATTGTTAAGGGTGGAAAACCCCAGTGGACTGAAGGGCTATGGGTGTTTCAACCCTTCCTGCCCCATAGATGCAAGAGGCAGCTGCTTATCTCTGCTTCCAGGTCTATCCAGGCTGAAAACAAATTCCCAACATGTTCCCAATATCATTCCTGGAGACACACTGCAGTCTCTTAATCATCTTAGTGGCCCTTGGTTGGACTCTCTCCGGTATGGCCACGTCTCTCTTGCACTGGGTAGCCCAGAACTCAACCCAGCGCTCCCGGTGTGGCCTCACCAGTGCTGAGTAAAGGATCAACTCCCTCAATTGTGTGGCAACATTCCTCCTAATGCAGCCTGGAATACCATCAGCCTTTCTTATGACAAAGCAACACTGTTGCTGGTTCATGTTCAACTTCATGTCCACCAGGAACCCTAGGACCTTTTCTGGGAAGCTGCTTTCCAACTGGCAGCTGGGTGGATCCCAGCATGTCTGGGGCTGTTCTTCCCCAGGAGCAGGACTTGGCACTTCTTGTTGAACTTCATGAGGTTTCTATCACCCCTTTTCTCCAGCATGTCAAGGTACCTCTGAATAGTAGCACAACCCTCTGGCATATCAGCCACTCTTCTGCTAGTTACTGGCCTTCACATAGACACTGTGCTACTGATCGCCATGCTCCTGTGCAGCTGTTCAGCCAGTTTTCAATTCATCTCACTGTCTGCTCATCCAGCCCATATTTCAACAGCTTCTTGTTAAGTTTTTTGAGAGGTCATGTCAAAGACCTTCCTGAAGGTAGACAATATCCACTGCTCTCTCCTCAGGCCAGTTGCTTCATCACAGAAGTTTATCAAGTTAGTCAAGTATGACTCCTCTTTGGGGAAACCACGCTGACTATTGGGGATTTTCTTGCTCCATTGCCTTACCAGAGGAGGGGTTGAGGTCTTTGAGAAGGCCACACTCTACTCTTCTGAAGTCCAGGGTTGTGATCTTCCTTTTTATTTTTATTAGTGCCCATCAGGATGCTGAACTCCATCCTGTGAGCACTCCAGCCAAGACTGCTTTTGATCTTCACATCCCCAGTGAGCTCATCCTTGTCGATGAGTATGAGGTTTTTCTGATTACCTCTACCTCAGGGGTTGGATCCAATGATCTCTTGAGGTCCCTTCCAAACCCAATGATTCCTATGATTCTATGATATTTGTTGGGTCTGGAATTTGTCTTTGGTGTTCTCCACGAACGTCCTGTATTACTTTGTGTCTGACTGTCTTGTCTCTCTAGACGATACCAGCATAGAAGAACTCCCCTGTAAGAACTATGGCCTGCAAATGTGAGGCTGTTCCTGTCTGTCTGTAGAGAGACTCATGTGTTCGTTCCTCCTAGTCAGGCAACCTACAGCGAACACCCACCACAATGTCACCCTCCCCCCTTAGCTGTCTACATTTGCAGCTTCGCCAGCGGTTTATATGGGGAGAACCCATTGCTGAATGCTAGCTGGTAACTAAACACTGTGCAGCTGCTTGCTCACCCTTCCCTGCCCAAGGGAGAAGAATGGAAAAAAACCTCTCATGGATCAAGATAAAGACAGTTTAATAGGATAACAAAGGAAGAGAATAACATTAATAACAACAGTGATAAAAATAACAATAACACCACAAGTGTTGAACAAATGCAATTGCTCACCACATGCAAAGGGGGAAAAAAGAGAACAACTATTCGCAGTCTGTTTCTGAGTGGTGATCCTGTTTCTTGGCTAACTACCCCAGTTATATCCAGACCAAGAAGTTATGTGGCAGGGAATATCCCTTTGGCCAGCCTAGGTCAGCAGTCCTGGCTGAACTCTCCAAGCTTCTTTAGCACCTGGCAGGGCAGGAAAAGCTGAAAAGTCCTTGCCTTAGTGTAGTTACTACAACTATCCAGAGACAACTAAAACATCAGTGTGTTATCAAGATTATTCTCAACCTAAATCTAAACCACAGCACTATACCAGCTTCTAGAAAGAAAATTAACTCTATCTTAGCTGAAACCATGACAGGACACCAGAGAGGGAAGAAGACAGGCAAATGAGGTTGTAACCATCTTACAACTTGCCTGGGGCAAGTGTAGAGATGTTTTTTCCTGATGGTTATGCAGTCCTTTAAGAAAAAATTGAGACCCAAAGAACTCTTAGGATGACTATCAGATACAATAAAGGTGCAGTGGTCAATTTCCCACCGGTACTCATGTCTGCTATGAAACAAGGAAAGAGAATTAAGAAGGAGAACATGTTCAACTTGAGAAAAACCTACAGCTATTTATCATTCATAAGTGAATAAAAGAGCCGTTCCCTTGCAGTAATTTTGGTAGTATAATCTATTAGCCAAGTGGACAGAGTTGGGAAACATTTTTTTCTAATAAATAGATCTTACTTTCTCCCTGCTCACTGAACTCCTGCTTTGATGTTGGAGAGTACATTAGTTTCTCTGGTATGGTCCCTTATGATGTGCTACCTCATCCTTTCTTCTAGCTGCAGCAGGATTTTTGAACTTATTTAGAGAGTGAGCAGAGGAACTCCACTCTGGTCCACCACAGTTACCACAAAATGTCCTGAGAGTTGTCCCTCTTCAGACACAGTTGCCTCAGCTACCACCCAAAGTAGCATGGAGTAAAACATTGACTTTTCCTACCTGTTTTGGTTTTTTAACACATGAGCATACAGGAACAGAAAACTAAGACATATGTGCTCCTTCTCTGTGCCAGTGAAATTGTAGTGCTAAATAAATTTACAAGGGGGACATGGAAGCTGCTTATTTTTCAATCTGAAATTCAAAGACATCATAGTACTTACCTCAATCTCCCCTGTGGGGAGGGAAAAAGCAATTGTTAGCTCTTTGAAATTCCACATGAATTCATTTAAGTTTTGGTTTTATGGCACTCCAAAAGGAGCAGGGAGAGAAGGTTTTACTTTTATAGTTCTTCTATATATCTAAACTGACATGAATGGTAAGTGGCATGGCTATGATTAGAATGAAGAGTATGGGAGACAGGGTCATCATAAAGTATTTATAATGGCAAGTTGTATATTTTCCCTGTCAGAGAAGAATGGATGGGGAAGCAGTAAAGCTGAATAAAGTTAAAAATATGAAATGTCAGTTGGTGTTGAGAATCCTTGATGCTGCGTTTCTTTGAATAAACAAAAGGAAGGACAAAGGTGTTTGAGAAGAAAATATTGTGGTTCCTTTCTTTCCAGTGATTTTGGTGAATTTATTCTGAATTAAAGTTGTACCTCTTGGCCTCTCTTCCTGGTCCTGCAGATAACCAGCTTCTGAGCTTTATTTCACATATGCAAAATAAGTGTTCTGCTGAAACACTAGAAGTTGGGAGAAAAAGTGAACACAGACTTTAAATGCTACATGAAATGTCTTTGTGTGTTAAAAAGTTAGAAAGAGTAGATGAAAAATCATGATCAAAATATTTTAAGCATGGGAGCAAAGTGTTCTGCAAGATCTTCAAATACTTCACTGTTTCAAGTGTAGGCAACTACACAGCAATTACTAATAAATACGCTGCACTAAGTAATAATTCTGCAGTGAATTACAGCTTACTTTATATTGACATCATTGGAACTGCTATGCTACCCTAAAGAATAGGGCCTTAGTTACTCTCTTAATCATTTTTAGTGCTTCTACTATAAATGATGTAGACTTTTCTCTTTTTTAATGTATACCCCCCATTTTTCCTTAGAATATGTCTTTAAGAAAACATTTATTCTTTAGGAAGGAAGCTTTTTATAAAATACAAGTCTAACCAAATTTTGTTGCTGTAGAGAATGAAAATCCCTTTCCATACTGGGCCACAAATGTGAAAATGAAGATCTGGAATGAAGTGATTTGCAGAATACCCAGATCACTATAATTTGTTGTGAAGATCAAGGTATTCTGGGGAAAACAGGAATAAGGATCGCAGGGCATAGGAACTAAGACATTTTGTCTGGCAGACCACAAAAGGATTTGTTGTTCTTTGTCTTTAAAACAACTAAGGAGTAGTGCTAGCTGAGATTGTTATAAATATGGCATATGTATGCATGCGTGCACATGGAGGTACAACTATGGCCATGGAAGGAGATACTTCTGAAACATAGTCTTCCCAATTTCACTGTCTACCAGCTCTCCCTGAAACTGCAGTGGGAATAGGCACATCAATACATCAAAAACAGAATACTGCATGAATCTGGGAGAATGGAGAGATGTATCAATTTAATTACCTGGAAGAACTTCTCAAAAAACTGCATTCTCAAGGAAAATATGCTGTAAGGTATTTGCTAATTTTTGTTACAAAGGTTGGTATAACTGGACATTCCATGCTTCCCAGAATAATTCAGGAACTACAAATATAAATAATTATCTGATTATAAAACAATTCAATTAGCGCAGGAATTTCCAAACTGTTTTTAAAAAATAAATAAATTAGTATTTTGGTAATCAGAAAAGATAGGTTCATGTTAATCACTCCTGCAGATGTGATTGTGCATATCACTGAGAAACTACTAAAAAAGCACTAAGTAGATATAAAAGTACTTGGAGGCTCAGAGCAGAAGTGGTTCACAATAGTATGGCTGCAGCAAATTTTTGAAGAGGGACTGAGGTGTAAGAGTTTTGGGATTCATACTGAATATTCAGAGTTCTTTAAAGATATGTAAATCTGCAGCCTCAAGGCAGAACCAACTATACTATGCTGTAGCCTGCATCACAAATACACTGCCGGATATTGTTATATTGGCATCCCAGTTGTCACGTCCATAGGTTAAAAATGCCAGTTTTGATTAAAGATGTTATCTAATACAGTTCAGGGGAAACATAGATGATGAAAACTAACTCTAACCTTTGACTATTCTGTTTGACAGATTCAGCAATAAGCGATAGAGGTTCCTCTTAATGGGACTAGTAGAGGAGCTGGCATTGGCAATAGCATTATGTGGTGAATATATTCTGGGTTTAATTGCTGCTGGTTTATTTATACTACTAGGGATTAAATAATCTGTTTAGCTGGAAAATGTGTCTTCTTTGGACAAACTACATATTTTCCATTGACAACAGTAAGCCTATTAATAAGGGCAATATTACAGTGAAATGAATTACATACTGAACTTGTTAGGGATTTCTGTGTGTATTCCCTAAAATATTTAATGCATGTCTTTTGACTTAATTTTCTTGGGAAAAATATAGTTATTTGAAAGACAAAGGTTTGTGTCCCAGAACAGAAAATACTGAAGTACATTTAGGTTTTACTCTTAATACTGTCACTGAGAAAGCCATTTCATCACCCTGTGTTTGTTCCTTCAATCACTCTTGTCTCTGTAGACTACAAACTCTTTGGGGCTGGGGGTGTCTGTGTACCTCTTCATTCTGTGGAATTCACCCAGGGCTTAATCCTCACTACTGAAGTTTGCCTTGACTTGTTGTCCAAAGCTGAGAAAATGTTTGTGTTACAAAGAACATTCAGAATCCTGTTTCATCAAATTTCATTTGCCAAAAGTTGGAGTTTTTTTCATGAGTGCTT
>VZTU01001195.1:601-34930 GCA_013400835.1 Zapornia atra
TTTTCTCAGCACTCATTTCAATCACATTTAGCCATATTGCTGGAACACTGCACATTTTGATATATTCTGTGCCTGCATGGTACACTAACAATCATTAAAGACAAATTAGCCCTATCTTTTTTAATTCCTGTAGCTTTATTGTTAGTAATCTATGTTCTGGAAGTTCAGGCCTTCACTTGAGAAAAAGAAAATAAGAGAATGGAAAATTTAGGTTTATAATTGGAAAGAGACATGGCAGAACTCGAGTAGCTGTATGGCTTCAATGTGAAAGTTAAAGGGCAGCTGTCAGAAATTTTGCTGAGTTTACGTATTATGAATCTAAGAAAGACAGGACAATTATGAGGGAAACTATAACACTTAAGTGAGTTTCAATTTGTGCCCTTTAATTTAATTTTTTTAATTCCTGTAGTGGAGCATCTGCTTACATGCCACTATTCTGCCAGATTAAACCACTTACAATGTCACGTCAATGGCCACAATAGCTTCCCAATATTTGTTCAGTTTAAAGCTGAATAAATCAAAAGCATTTAAACCCCAATAAAAATCTCCCAAAATATGCTTGTAGGATGAAGGCCAGCATGGCCTCACGCCTCCTCCTACTTCACAGCCGTTGCATATTGTGAACATTGTGGGTGTTCACTTCAACATCATTAGGTTCACAGAGTGGCAGAGAGAAATGAAAGATGCTCTACAGTAATCCAAACTCGTTGTGCTAGCAATGTTTTTGACAGATAAGTTGGCAATAACCTGAATATTTTTGTCCCAAATAATGAATCTTGCATCTGAAACTGTGTTATAGAAAACAGTAATTCCTCTGTGGGCCAGCTCTCCATCTGGTGTAATTTGGCATAGCTCATCTGGCTATATTTCATAAGAATTTATAGGGTTTTTTTGCATTTAGAAAATTATATTAAAGAAATAAAAAGTAAATTAAATATTAGAAAAAATATTTAAGGTAATAAATTTTAAATCAAGATGTTTTGTTAAAGCTGATTTGGATAATACTGGACACTTCTGTGTTACACTGAACAGGTTAATTCTTAATATTTATTTGCTGACATTGGTTGTTTTCTTAGTGTTATGCCTTTTCCATCCTTGACTTTATTAGTTACCTACTAGTTTCAGATATACAAGTTTCTATACATAGAAGAATGCACTGTAATTTTTTTACAAAATAAGTAAAATTTGTCATGGAAGGTGAGTTTGGACACAGCTTAGCATAAACTGATAGAGGCTGATGTAAATTTGAGCCCCCCCAAAGTGAAACATTTTGTTTTGGCTTATGTTCAAATCCAAAATCATGAAAGAATTACTCTGCTAATATGCAGTCACTCTTTTCAGAAGAGATAGACAACCTTTTGGTTCAAGACAGTATCTTTGCAGACCCCCTCAGTACATGGTTTTGTCATTTTTAAATGACAATGACTACTAACATTACATTTTGACAGCATCAAATCAAAACTTCAAATTAAACAATAGACTTAAAATCACATGTACATTGAAAAACCTCAGCCTGTGTCTACATAGTGTCAAGACCATTCTTAAATACTATTTTTTACAGAATAACCTTTTTCTAACTCGGTTTAATTTTGATTTGCTATGATTTATACTTTTAAAAGTTCTTCTGGTTGTAGCTGAGCATCTTAATCAACCATTGTGAAATCAGGAGATGAAATTATATCATTGATATTACTGACTAATGTCTGGAATCCGATCTGAAAAATTGGTTTCTCATTAATTTTCCTGATATGTCTGGATTCATAAACTAATACTTTGGCGATGGGAAAAAATCCAATCTTCAGACCATGTGGCTGGATTACAGTAGCTGTCTAGTATAGTACCTGTGAAGAAAGATGAAGAGTAAGGGATTATATGCAGATATAGTCATCAATTTACTAGTTTTAGAAGAGTTTGGTATTCCTGGTTTTGACCAAAATGTCACAGTTAATCAGGGTTTCTAAAATAACTATACTAAACTCAATTTTTAATGTTCCTGTGAGTTAGGTTTTTTGCTAATATAATGCAGACTGATGTGGTATTTAGAATAAGATCATTTCAATAAAACTTGTCATGTAGGACACAGAATATATATTGTGCTTTTTGACATCTTGCATGTGACCAACTAAAACCTTTAATCAATTGAGCTGTTATCCAGGGGGTTAAAATCTTACCTGAATAATGCTTGACATTTTCTGTCAGGTACAATTTCTCAGAAGTTAGCTAACAAACTTTTTACCTCAACATAGCACCTGAAATGTCAATTTTCTTTACTTTTAATGAAATGCACCAGAACTTACCAACATGCAGAATTCCTCTTGATCTTAGTGATGATTTTGTGATAATATGCCAGGGAGCTGAACCTCCTTCCGCACCCTTGGCAACTGAATTTCACCTCAGGAAATGTTATTCTGATCCCTAAAAGAAAAGCAGTTTATTTGTAGAAACTGGGCAGGTGATATGTGTCTTGGAGGCAAGGGAAATCTATTCATGAGGAGTTCTTTCACCGGGATGAAGAAAAGTGAGGACAAACGAGAAAAATCTATTTCTTCTGTAATGTTGTGAACCATTACCAATGATACACTGAGATGTTGTACACTATTTCACCCTCCAGACACCCTTCAAAGAGGCAGGGTTGCAGAAAGACAGAATTATATGTTATTGAATGTGATAGTCAGCCTGGGTACTAAGTCTCTAGATTTTTTTTTCTTAAATGCCTAGCATTGCTACAGTTCTCATTACTGTATTTCTGTTCTCACACAGCTTAATTTAAACCTATGTAACTGCTTTTATTTAAGCAGAAGAAAAATGACTAAAACTTTTTTGCAGTATTTTTCAGTTTCTAAAGAGCTGTTTTGCCAATGCATGCATAGAGTTGTCTTACCAGTACATGCTTAATTATATTACAGAGCTTTCTGAAAATTTAACTCAAATTGTTTCTGAAAAGAGAATGTATATGGTGTATAAACTTATATGGATATTGTATACTAGTTTCTCCTACAGTGCCCAAAAAAAGTAAGATAGAAAAAGACACATCTATGATGCTTTATATTAATGTTCTTAAATATCTGTATTATAAAAATATTGGTTTGTGTTTGTAATATTGTGTACTCTGAAGATGTCTGAAGTTTGCTGAGTGATGCATGTATAACTCTGTGTGTTAAATCAATGAATATGTTCATGTAATGAAACAGCACAAATCTCTTGCTTATGTGGTCTTAGAATTTTTGAGGAATATAATCAATCACGTGTTACCATGTTTCCATCAACATTTAAACAAGAGAAACAATTGTAAGATAGCAGCCCAATTTATGATGTTGGCCCAGTAAGAAATTGTTTCATTTATTCCTATATTTTCAAAAGGAAGCTTATTTTTGATTGCATCAATTTTTTAGAGTTGCCTTGAGACATAACTTATATGCCTGATTTTCATAAAACCTAGTTTCCTGAAAATCAGGGCTATTAAAAATATCTCAAGCCACACACCAAAAATATCACAACTAGCTTTTGAAAAGGGAAGCCATCTTACTTCAAAGAAGGAAAGAAAATAAAATGTGGTAGTCAGATCAGTTTAAAGGTTAGAGAAAATGGTTCAAATATTAATATATTTTAGAGAAAATATAATTTAAAAATTGAAAGTAACTACATTTTATAAAGGATTTATTTGCCAATGCTAAAGAATACCTATGTGTTGATTTCCTTGAAGTTGGCAAAATAATTCCCATTTAAAATATTGATTTTCTTTATTTTTAAATCCTTCTGTTATTTCTATGTCTGTTTCTGGTTAAAATCTGTTTGGTTTGTTGCAGTACATGGCGTTTGGGAGGAATGGTCACCTTGGAGTTTGTGTTCATTCACATGTGGTCGAGGCCAAAGAACTAGGACAAGGTCATGTATACCTCCCCAGTATGGGGGAAGATCATGCGATGGACCCGAAACGCAACATAAACCTTGCAATATTGCACTCTGCCCTGGTGAGCTCACATAGCACCTCTCTGCTTTGTTACAGTGCATTCAGTGTGGATTGACTGTGATTTCTTTTATTGCCCTCTGCAGACAGGAAAAAAAAAAAAGTTATGCAAAGTAAGTAGGCAGGGTAATGCTCATAATTTTGACTGGAGTGATATAATCAGGATATTACTGATTATAATATCAACTCTGTTCAAGAACCTGCACAAGCAGACAATTCCAAGTTTCTTCAAGATACTCTCTCTGAAGGGCAGGGTATGTTGTGTAAGAAATCTTGATTCAGCATGGGTCCCGGAGAACCGAAAGGCAATCAACTTTCTGAGTGTGGCTGAAAGGGAGACATTCAGAGGTCACTTAGCTTGTGTCCACCATATCTGCTTGAATTATGTTCGCTTGGTAGTTCATTGTAAATATTTATTCATCATACAACATATTTGGGAAAATTTTAATTGTTATGGATTTATTCAAAATGGATATTATTCATGTGTGCAGAGAGAAAGGCTGACACAAGGTAGGGCAATATTTGAATCCCAGTTAAACCCTTGTGGTAAGAATTTTAGATTGAATAATTTCTGGCAGTTAACTGCTAAACCACTTCCAAAAAACTACCCCTAACCAAGTAAGCAAGGTGTGGGCTTCATGTTAAATCTTCCATCCACTAAAATTAACTAAAAAAAAAAAAATTCAAAAAAAATAGCCTATTCTTTGAAAACAGATTTTTTTAGTTATGATTTTCACCAAATTTTTCAATGTATACATATATATATACACACATATGTATATTTGTGTGTATACATAAAACCTAAATATTACAAAGGCGATTAAATATATAGCTACTGAACTCTCTGCAATAAAAAATCTCAGGTAGCTGTAATGTGAGAAATTTTTTTCATGACATCTGGGTGATGGTGTGAAGGCTGCCTTTGCAATGGGCTTGTTTAATATCAGCAGTTTGCAACACCGATGCCAATAGATTCTCCATGACCAGAGCTGTTCCTGAAAAGGGCTGTTTGATTAGCAAATGGTTGGTTGATGATTTGAAAATGGAGATGAAGGAAAAAAAGGAACTTAGTGTCTCGCAGAATTAAAACTTAATTTCTTATATTTTTATTAAACTTGAATTTTGCTTTTCTTCTGCTCAGCGAAGCATACTCAGTAAGCTGCAACTTCAGTACAAAATTTGTGGAAAAGTTTTAGCCTTGAATGCAGCTGCAAAAATTTTGAATTAATCCAGTTTTTGGCCAAGTTGGCAGCTTTGCCATTTTACATGTGCCTACACAAAAGTAATTAACATGATATATGAGCATGAGTTGACAACAAGAGAAATGCCAAATAAAAATAGCAGTGAAGAAATTAATGCATTGAGATCACTTCAGTACTGCAAAGAAACTCAAAAGATATTACACCTAATCTGTCAAAATAAGCAGTCTTTGAGAAGTCTGGATTCTTAACAGTCATTGTACCTAAATTACTTTCACCAGAGGAAGTTATATATTGGTTACATTTAAAAGTAACAGTTTAGGATTTTGCTGAATGTTAAGATTTACTGTAATTTGAATGTTCAGTTTTATAAGGGAACCTTCATGTTGAATTCCTTAGTCCTTTAACTATATTTCTGAAATAGAAAACCCACATTATTTGCTCCCAAAGATAAAGAAGGGAGATGTATGAAATATATATGAGAAGCCACTGAATTGAGTTTTCTCCAAAGATACTATAAGAATTGATTCAATCTTTCCTACCCTAAATATTACTATATAGCAATGAATAAAACTGAAGAAGGTGCATTGAAATATAAGTTCCATAATGTTTTCCTCTTCACATAAAGCCTTTATGATTAATGAGTGCAACTAGCTTCCATGTTTGGAAAGACTTCCATTTTCTGCTGAATAAATTATCAGGAAGAAGCTTCATACTTGAGAGGTATCTGCATTGAGGAGAGGTTCACAACCAGGCGTTATATAGAATATTTAATACAGAACTCTAGGGAAAAAAACCCAAACCCTCAAAACTTCTCCCAATTCATTGATTGCTGAGATCCTAAGCATTAGTACCATTGACTGTTATAAATGTTCTGTGGTTACTGTCAGACAACAGTAAAGTAGTTCACTGAACAGTGGTGCACATACAGACACAGTATGTTTAATCATTAACTTAATGATTCTGCTTCCTATTTTAATTATTAGCATCATCAATGTAGGAAGCTGCTAATCCATCCCTCCTTTAGAAGAATCCTGAAATCAGGGGTTAACAAGTTTTCCGCAGTAGTGCTTTTATGGCAATGGTAGTTATAAAACCAGGTTTTCAAGGAAAATTATTAATCAAAATTGTATTGCATCCTACATTTTGAGTTTATACTGGGTAACAGCAAGTGCAATGTGGAACTGATGATTACTGAAGGTTTTATGAACACAAGATTCTGAATTAGCACAATGACTAATAACACATTTCATAATGTTTACTGTTTTCAAAAATAACATCTAGTCCTATTATCTATCATAGAACATGCAATTTTTCACTTGTATGGGAACTTAATTGGTTTACAGTTTTTCTTATTTTGGTTTTTTCATATTTTCATTTACTTCAAGAATCTTTGTGATATATGAAATTAGAAATAACAGTCATAAACCTTTACCCATGGGAATATTCATCCAAACTCAAATGTATGGGCTAAGACAAAATGCCAAACACAGAACTTGTCACCATATTTATATTGTTTAAAAATTCAACTTGATAAATTCGTAAAGGTGATTATGCAATATGCAAACACAGAAGCAGACCTGTGGAGGAAGGCAGGCCGTTTCTGTCCTCCTACATTTTATGTCAAAATGTGGAAGATCTGGGATCATTTACCTTACAGGGAAGATGAACGATCAAGTATATTCAGCATTATAAGTACAGAGAATGGAGGTTGTATATGAGGCAATGTTCTAATTCCTGTTTTCCTTTTCCTATTCAACTAGAGAGACTTAATTTCCCAATCAGGACCAAGAACCTTATAAGCTGACCCATCTGAGCATTTGTTGCAGCTGCAATAAATCACTATGAAGCGCTCAGGGTTTACATGATACATGATTGGCTTGTACTTCTGCCAAAAAAAAAAAACCCCACCCCAATAGCAGTCTTTTTAATAAGGCCTTTCAAACCATACAGTATGGGAGCAAAGTCACAATTTATCCTTTATTATGTCAGTGCATAATTAGACGAGATTAAATGTTCTTTACTTGAAGAAAAAGGAAAACAGTTTAAAATTATCTTAACATTTTAAATATTTATGAAATGGTGTTTTCTGTGTTGGATTGCTGTAAGAAGTCAAGCCTCGTCAGAGTACGCTTAGTCTGTGGGGCTGCATTCAGGCCTAAATTGTAACCCTCTAACCTAAGCTGGCTCAGGTGGTAATTGCTGTCTCCATCTCTTTTGTGCCTGCTGTGGCAGTTGATGGACAGTGGCAGGAGTGGAGCTCATGGAGCCAGTGCTCAGTGACCTGCTCCAATGGCACCCAGCAGCGGAGCCGGCAGTGCACAGCTGCAGCTCACGGTGGCTCCGAGTGCAGAGGACCTTGGGCAGAGAGCCGGGAATGCTACAACCCCGAGTGCACTGGTGAGTAGTGACTGGCATGGACAGTTGCCACTTTACTGCTCCTGTTCTGGAGACACTTGGGGTTGTTTTTGCCAAGTGTCCTTAGTTCCTCACTATTTTTTTTTTTTTTATTTGATGGGTAAAAAGCTAAAGAATGTGCCCGGAAAGGCTGTGTGATGGGCTGCATATTAGGTTTTCAGCTTTATCACCAATTAAAGGATATTCAACAGTTTTACAAAAATATTTCAAGGCCTAAAATACTTGATATGAGTGTTTCACAAAACTAGAAAGTGAAAGCATATGAACTCCTGGTTTTTTACACTGAGGCTAATTCACGATCCAGTATAAAAGCAGCCTTTCAGGGTGGGTAAATTATGTTTATACCTATCTTTAAGCATCATTTGCACTGTCAGAGCATGTAAAAATCAAGATCCTGAAATATCACACGCAAAAATATTTTAATCTAGTTTTTTATAGGGTACTTATGCATGTTTTCAATGTGTATCACTACCATGCAACAGCACTGTACAGGTATATAGAAAAAATACAAAAGGAATAATATCTGTTTTGCAGTCTAAATTAAGTTAACATGTGCTAACTCTTTTTATTTTATCTCAAGATGTAAGTTATTTAGACAACAATCCCATATTTAGAAGAGACTTTCCCATCTTTCATGTGACTACATCTACCACTTCTGTCACTGTTAGTTGTTATCTGAGGGACCTTGTTCTCTTGTACCAGTAAAGAATAGCATATGTATTCTCTTCTATGACTGTCATTATGTCTCCACTATAACTATATTTTTCCAAACAGCAAATGGCCAGTGGAACCAGTGGGGCCACTGGAGTGGCTGTTCCAAATCCTGCGACGGTGGCTGGGAGAGGCGGATAAGAATCTGTCAAGGTGCTGCTGTGACTGGGCAACAGTGTGAAGGAACTGGAGAGGAAGTTAGACGATGCAGTGAACAGAGGTGTCCCGGTGAGATGCAAATAAGATCACTGTTATTATCTACACTACAGTATGGCTTATTTAAATGGTCATCCTTAGGAGAGGCAAGATCAATGTCCATAGAGCAATAGCTATAAAAAGTGTTTTAGTCAAGTCACTGCTGGTTTGCTCAGTGGAGTTGTGTTTATGTAGCTGGGTGTAAACTAGCTCTATTGGATACAGGAGTAGTGCATATTGTTTTTAAAAAATCAAAATATCATACTAAAGAAAGTTATCAGAAAAATATTTAATTGCTTAAGTATGCTTACGTTATTTGGAGTGGCAATGATTTGCTATAGAAATTCTCTTTGTATACACTGTTTCTCAGAACATAATGGGTGGTTTTGTAAATCATGGAACTCCTTTTGTCCAGCGTACAAGACATGTCTTTGTAATACATTTTGGGTAAATTCCAGTGCAGTAAAAATAAGGGGAAAAGTGAACCTTACTTACTGTGTAGAATGAACAAATACATGTGCAAAATTTTATAAAAAGGAAAGTAATACAAAATTAAAAAGGCACATCTTTCCTGTTTTAATATAATGGTTAAATACATTTATTTGCAGCACTTTTTACTTTGCCCTCCCAATAGATTTAAGTCTGTCTTACTGAAAGCTAATAAAAGTGTACCTTTGAGCTTCTTCAAAAATGAATAAACAAAACCAGCTGGTGAATCTGATCATATTTATCTGTAAAGTCACATTGTCCTAAAGTAAAAGAATGCATTGTTGAATAGGTGCAAAATAACAAAATAAGGTGTAAGCAGTGTAGGATGTCTTAGCTGTTCACTTGGGAAATTATGTGTTCTGAACTGCAAGCCAGGAGGCAGAAAAAAATCAATCTAGCAATCGCTTTGACTTCTGGACATTTCAATGGCTATGTTCTTTGCTAGTCAGAAAAAGGACTTAAATGACAGGGATGCTTGGGGTTAGGAAATGGAAAATGTATCAGATGTGAATTTTATGTTATCAAGCCCACATTTTCATAGACAGTATGTTTATCCCTTGACAGCCATCAAAGAACAGTTTTCAAGGTATTTGCAGTACAGTAGAACAATGAATCTCATTGAATTTGAAGAACAAAAGGACTCTCTGTAGTTATAAAGTTATAATACTGTACTGGTGAAGTTAACTGAATTTAACTTACCTCTTAAATGACCTCCCAAATTTTAATAAAACATTCATAATTTGAAAAGCAGTACAAAACAACAGTATTTGTATTAGATTCCTAAACAAATTATAAATTACATAGTTAATGCGGACTTCTATAACAGCACAGCACTAAGAGAAGTTTAATCTGAATCTTCTCAATGAGCAGACATTCAGATCAACCAGCTTCTGCTTATAAAACCATTCTTAAAATAATTTGCATTTCTATATTTAAAAGAAAAACCATGCTGTGGCAGTCCAATTTTCAAAGGTTGCCACCTGCTGTTAATAAAATATTTTACAGAAGTATTTACAAGTCAAATGCACAGAGAGCATTATTTGCCATTTGCTAAATTTATTTATTTACTTGATTAATTCCAGATTAGAATCAGTATGCTTATAGAAACCATAACCTAAAGCACCTTTTAACAAGCTTATACTTGTACGGAAGAGTATACTTGAATAACATTTAATTTATCTGTTTCTAGACTGACATTTACTAAAACATCTCAGATTTAAATCTAGACATTGAATAATTTACCAAAATTTTATAAAGTTATATACAGATTTACATTTTCTCATGTAAATTAGCATGAAGAAAAACTGAATATTGCTATACAGAACTGATCATTCAAAGTGTAAACAAATGTCATTATTTGTATGCTTTTCTTCATAGCCCTAAGATAGTTCAGAAAAGCTATTTTTGTCTCATTAGTTTCTTTTTCTATCATCTTACAGAAAGTTAAATTATAGCTGACTCAAAACTGTGGAAGCAAGAGAAAAATACAGCCTTTTTCTATTATGCTGGCCACTGTTAATAAGTTACTTGGCAAGCAGAGCTGTTCACTTGACTCATTAAAAATCTTGACAGGACATTTTGTAGCTCGAGTTCTATGTCAACTGAACATTATACACAATTTTCTTCATAGTTGATCAATGATTCTTTTCGAACGGTTGGGGCAGGGACTGAATTATATCAGACACTCCTAGAAGCTGTATATAAGTAGCACTAAGAAAGGCAAGTTCAGAACTATTGTCTGAAAGTTGATGTCTCAAATAGCTTGGTTTCTGGATGAAAGTTGAGTATCTTTCTTTGTGATCTATTACTACTCACAATTATCAATTTTAAAACTGTGGCTGTTTCTTTCCATTGTGTCATATTCTCGGAATGAAAATTACAGATCCGAATGTATTTTGGCTTCAGTCATTGCTCCATTGTTATATCCCAAATGTCTAAAGTTAGATTTCACTCCTAGTAGGTCAGCAGTGTTAGAGATTTAGTACTCTGCACTCAAAGCATCCTTTTGTGACGGATAACTTCAGAAAATTGGAAACAAATCAAAGAAAAGAAAAAAAGTCTAGATTTATGAAGCAGCTAGTCACACAGAAATCACTGCAGAAAACGTACAGAGGATGAACAAATAGGTCTGTCCCTTAGGAATTAAGGAGGCAGCTAGGTAACAAAAGAAATTGCAATGCATGTCTGATAAGGAGTTACATGGCAACCTGATCAGAAACTTTTAGAGAAGTGTGTAAGAGAAGTGAGGTAAATCCCAGCAAATGTGTTAGTAAAAACTCAGATGTGAGAACTGAGGACTAAGTACAGTGTTATTCAAGAGAGAAGACTTGTGCAAATTCATTTTTATAAAAATTGGACCACGTACTTAAGACAATTTTAAGAATATCGTAGGTTCAAAGAATATAGTACTGGTTTCCAGAAATACTTAATTCCATAATAGTTAATTGCATTAAAATTCTATATATGTTAAAATATTTGTTTTATGCAGATTTTACTCAAAACAGGTCCTCAATATTTTTCTCATAAGCCTGTTTTCAGTGGTTGAAAACATAGTATAGGTATTTTGACCAAAATATTGCTGAAAAACCTGATAAGTCACCTTCTTAATAAAAAGGTAGCACTGCACATCTGCTGCTGAACCCTAGCTAATTATTTCCTACTGAAGGTAGAAGGTTTCCTCAGAGGCAATACTAGCTACATAAGATAGAGTATGGACCTCCATGAGGCTGTGCATGTCTCTTCTTTTGACTGTCTGTTGTACAGAGCTTCCTCAGATGCCAGGTGGGCTGACTGCCTTGGGGGTGCATGTCCTCTCACCAGCAATGCCAGAGAAAGACTGCTTCTGGACTGAGTTTGTTGAGTGTTTGTGCTTAGGTGGGATGAATTCAGGCCTACCATTACAATGGGTATATAATGTGGTAAATTTGAGTACATGCTCTATGTGGGAAGATACTGCTGAATCACTTTGTCAGTGAAAGATCTGCTTTTTATTTGCCAATTTTAGCAAATATACCTTTTTGCTTCTACGTTTTAGCAATTCTCTATCATTTTGTACAGCTAACTCACATTTATCTGTGGCTATGTTATTAATTAATTGTGCCATAGTCACAGAAATACTTGAACTGGTTCTGAGCAGAGCCAGCAGAGCCCGTGAGGCTTTTAAACTCAGACATAATACTGCTTCAGCGTGACTAATGTCTCTATGGGCAACATGGGTTGGATCCTCACAGATGCTTTAATGTGGGTGTATGCCTGATTAGTAAGCTCTGCCAGATATACTTTAGCTTTAGAAGAACTGGTCTGGTTTTTATGCACAGAATTCCTTGATCCAAGGTATTTGTACAAAATGCATCGAAAAGCACATGGTTGCACTGCGCAGAGTCAGGCAGGGACCAGGAAATTTTGTTTACCTGGAAAAGTGCTCCTTTCTCCCACACATAGATAGCTCTGGGTCCTGGGAATGTCTTTTACTTTGAACACAACCCACCAGTGCACAGATAAACCTTGGCATTAGGTTAAAGCTAAAATAGAATTTTTAGTTCTGAAAATGTGATTCAAAAGCACACAAGTTACATCCCCTCTGAGTAGATGGGAAAGCGCTGGTATGGCCAGTGACTTGCTAACATAGAAGAAAAAATATGGTGTATATAGTGTGTCTATATAACCATGTGTTTTTTTCAGATGAGAAACCACATTTAACCTTCAGTATTTAGAGGCAAGTAAAAGTTCTGAGAATCAGCACCTAAAGTGTTGATAACTGAACACACCACATTTGAAATGACCACATGACAAATACACTTCTCAAAGAGCTCTAAGCTTTAGAAAATGTATGTAATTTATAATATTACCTCTATATTATGCTAATTTACTCCCCCCAAATCAGAACATTTATTTTCTTTATAAGGTCGTAATAGGACAGTAATTGCATTTGCTTGTGTCACCAGATGGCTTATGTTTATCAAAATCTGGCTTTTCCCATTGTAACATTGGCCTGATGCATTCACTTTTTGGGCATGTCTGAAGCAGTGTTAGTATTCTAGATAATGAATATAAACAACTTTCTTTGGGTTTTGCCATTAATGGGTCGCTTGCTTTTTTAGCAGCACCAACTGTCTTGATTTACGATTCAGGAACGATGATGGTGAGGCAAATTTAGCAGCTTTTTTTCTGCCCAACTGTGATTCATATTAGTATTACTGAGCCATCTGCAAGGTATTCTTTGTCCTCCACAAAGAGAGGGTGCAGCTTTGTGTGAAAGTTTGCTCAGTTTCCTTACTCATCTCATTTTTCTATCAGCAGAAGTACAAAATGGAGGATGGAGAGTTTCACAGGTTAAGGAATGGGATGGACAAAATCTGTAGTCTGTGTCTGCCTCTGGTAGAGATTTCCCATGCAACCATGGGTGAATCATTGAATTGCTTTCTGCCTTATCACACCGTCTGCTGTAGTGATAGAATTTCGTTTCTTTGTTTTTCTTGGTTTTTAGTTGTTTTGCAGTAATATAGTGGAGTTACAATTTTCCTGAAATACTTACAATAAAACTTTTAAATAACCCCTGTCTTTCCTCTGCTGAACTTGGAAATAATTAGATATCAGTAGCTAGCATTTATCAATGCTTTAAATTGTAAGACAACTTCAGCCAGGTGTTTTCTGTCTTTATCTATTTACTCAAAAAACATAAACTGGGAATCTACAGTAAAAAATACAGGGAACAAAAGGAATCTGTAAGTCATGACCGTGTGAAAATAAAACATAAAGCATTTGAAGAAGTTGTTTTTCCCATCCAGTTCTGTTACTACAGAATTGTGAAAATATTTTTTCCATTTAAGTGATATTGTAATAACCAGTAAAAGACCATTTTATTTTATAGCCACTTATAGTATTATTGACTATGCTTGCTTAATTATCAGCTTGTACTGAAACACATTTCAAAGAAATAATCTGCTTTTTGAGTTTCAGAATACCCAGCTCTCATTTGATACCTTTAGCACATTTAATGTTCCAACTAAGGTTTCCGAACTGATTCTTTCACATAGAGTTTAGGTTTTAGAAAAATCTTAAATTTTTTTAGTCTAAGGTAAGCATCACAGCTATAACATTTTAAGTATCATCATATTCTAAAATATGCCCAATATTATTGATCAAAATAGTGCAACAAGAAAGGATTAAAACCTATTCAAACACTGCAATTACAAACTAAAGAGTGTTTGCTGAAAAGAATAAAGGCACAGACAATATGAAATAAGTACCATCATGGAGACAGGTAATTTACAAAAATTACAGGATTTGCATTTTTGTAATTAATTCTTAAATCCAATTATGTTAATATATACATTTCAGGAAAAACTAAGACAGTTAAAGATTTTTTTGATATAAAATACCTGCTTTAAGTTAATGTTTCTATTTAAATTCTCGTTTATAAATGGCAGCACCCTATGAAATATGTCCTGAAGACTATTTGATGTCAATGGTGTGGAAAAGGACCCCAGCTGGGGACATGGCATTCAATCGATGTCCTCTCAATGCCACAGGTACAGTATTACTTGATATTTTATGATGATAAAAAGGGGAGAAGTCTTTTGCATCAAGACATAATCATTACTAGACTCATATGCATCTTATACGCATATCTGTCAGTGTGTCTATATTAACCCCACATATATATATATATATATACACATGTACATATACTGTCTCTTATAGCTTACATATATGCATAGGTCTGCCACATAGATGCATTATAGCCAGAGAGAAAAAGCTGAAAAGAAATCAATTTGACAGGACCTATCAGGCAAAGTGATTAAAATGAAGCAAAACATAAAAATCTTATTAATTAAAAAAATACTGCTTACACTACTCTTTATATACTGATGATCATGGTATGAAATAATTTCTCCATGTGCTTTTAAAATAACATGGAATGTAGCTTAAAAAGGTTCATTCTTTTCAATTGCTCTCTATCACATAAATATTTTCTCTGTTCTTTGTGACTTACAGGCACCACTAGCAGACGCTGCTCTCTCAGTGTTCATGGAGTGGCCTTCTGGGAACATCCAAGCTTTGCTAGATGCATATCAAATGAGTACAGACACTTGCAGCATTCAGTAGGTGCAAAGCCAGCTTTAGTACTTGCTCTGTTTATTCAATACTAATCATTGGTGTGAAAAAAACACATAGCTATTTACTCTTAAGTCAGATTTCTTATAAGAAATGCAACGAGGGAAATAGACCTAAGAAATAATAATTCGTATTCATGTATGTTTTTCTGATCTTGTATATTGCTGGTCTTTGAGTGAAAGAAACTTTGTCTTACTGTGGAAATGGAAAAATGAATGAGAGTCCCTTTTTTCATGTCCACTGTGTGAAATTTTTATAGGAGTCAGAGGTAAGACACATATTTTGGTTTGTTAGAAAATGAGATGTGAATAAATGAGATTTACTGGAAGAGTGACCCGCTGAGTTATTTTATAATGCCTTAAATTCTTTAATTGCACCCTAGGAACTCAGACACGATACTTTTTTTGCTATCAAATTTAGAACTTCAACTTCAAATGTTACTACAAGAAATGATTATAGGGTAAAGCTATTGCAGTATCTTGGAAAAAGTAAAGTAGGTCTCTGATGAAGAACATTTATGGGTTTTTTTCAGTATGCTTTACAAAGTTTCTTCATAATGCATATGTATTATACATTTATCTACTGCCTAAAGATATGCGTATGCATAGATGTAATACACTGTATATATTGCACTATAAATATACTCCACAGTATATGGTAGGCATATTGATTGCACTCTATTTTCATAGCCTCAGCATTCAGCCAGGTTAACACTATTGTGGGAAGAGCTCCTTTGAAGATTCTCATGGACAATTGTTTTTGTCTGCATGATATATTTTACTGACATTGTTACTACTCTGCCTCCTTTTCCAAAGGCCACTACTCCACTAATCATTGAGCAGAGGGGCACTAATACAGCTGTCTGCTTTATTACTTCCCAACCTCTCAACCAAGTGCAACACTTCTGTAGCATGTTTAAAAATCTTTGGTGGCTTGATAAGTAGTAGCGTAGCTGTCATTCCTCAAATCTGACTTCCCACTTAGAGGAGATCTTGATGAATTCCTTTTGGGCTGCATTTCAGTTTCATTAGATTCCAACCTATTTGAGGCCTGGGCTTCAGTTTCAGGGAAAGGCAAAGCAAGCATTATTTTTAAGGTAACACAGAATAGCATCAAAGCAGTTTTCCCTGCTACAGAGAATCTTTCCTATTTTACGTAGCCATCTGTATGTTGGTCTATCCCTTTAGTGTTCATGCTGGAAAAAAACAACATTAAGTTGGCTGTAACTGCCTGCATTTTATGTTTTCAATATTTTATTCTTTTGCGACAGCTGCAGATAGTATGTCTAAACATACTTTATGGACATGGACAGCAATACATTTGTATTTCATTTACTTAGAATCTGCATTTTGATAAATAGGACAATAAGGGAATGACTGCAGGTAATTGCAGTTTTTGAATACTAATGATGTCATGCTACAGAACCAAAAATTCATTTTTATGATTGAAAACATTGAGTTTTTTAAAAGTAAAGCAAATTACTTCTCTTTTCATTTGTTCTTTTTGCACTTAAATATTACAATTTTTTAAAATATTTAAAGGATTTTGAAATGTTTTAAAGGATTTATTCATCTTGACATGCCAGACCAGAAGACCATTCCTTTAGAGTGTTGTTCCTCTGCTCTTACCTTTTTACATTCATACCAACATTTATTCATGGCATTGATCCTGATGCCATTGACTCTGTAGTAATATTGAGCATTTTCTTTTTATGTTATTGCTAGAAGTCATGCATAAGCAATTCAAACTGTGGGAAGTGCTCTCTCATGGTATTCAGTGGTTCAACTTGCCTGGCTAACTTTTGGTAAGGCATGGTTATTTTTTGAAGAGTTGTGAGTCTGCCTGGCAGGAAGGGGTCGTGATTGGACAAAAGAAGGCATGTCAAACCCAGATCAGATTTATTTATTCTTCTATATTTCCTTTTTCAAAATATTAAGTATGTTGAGACCACACTGTGAAATAATCTTCTACCAAAGAACATTTAAAAATAACTAAAGCTTCTTTAAAATTATACAAGCATCTAAACATCATCTTATTGCTGCACAAAATTTCAGACTGGTTTATATGTATACAAATGAATGGAGAAGAGTGAATTTCTTTTACACTTGGGAGCTGTTCGCAGAGCAAATCAGCTTGTCTTGCATCTTACTGCTTCTGAAAGTGAACAACACAGCATATTTAAAGAATCATGGAAAATAGACGTAAAAAACTATAAGGTCATCACCCTGCAAATGTAGGCTTGTCCCACCATGATACATATGTTAGCTCAATAAATCCCTGAAAATAGGGTTTCATAAGAAAGCTGCTGACAGACGGTGTTGCTATAATAAATATGTGTGCTTATGAAGGCATTTATGAGATGCCTTGCTGTGCTAAACTTACTGATGTTATTTTACCAATTCAGACCAGGACTAGTGGGGGGTGTCTCACAGTTCTATGAAAGCTCCCATAAAATTGGAGTCTGAGCTGAAACCTTTTAATCTCTTATGTGAAATACATAAAACTGAACTTAGTGCCTAGTCCTCAAAAATCATACTTCTAAAGTTGATTTAAAGCAATATATAATATACATACAATACTAAACATATTAAAAGTATATCCTTCTGGAGGACTACAGCCAGTTCCCTATCTCTGTGATGTTCAAACAAGCCACATATGATCTAGAACTAGGCCAGAATCCATGCAGTTGAATTCACATGGTCCTCTGCCCAATCAAATAGTTTCTGAAAAAAGCGTTTCATAGCTTAAGAGCTAGAGAATACTGCTTTGGCCACAGCACCTGCTGATCTGGCTTCACACAATCAGCACTAAAAGCTTACTGTTGTACTAGTAAATTAACTAAACAGGGTGACTGCTCAAGCTTAAACACTGTCCTTGCAGTCATCTACACTGTTTAACTGTTTATCTGTTATCATACTCCCTGGCATAATATAAGACCAAGCCAGTTAGTGCTGCCCTAAAGAACGTCTAGCATCTTTTAGAGGGTAACACAGCAGAGAGATTATTACCAGCAGGCAATAAAAACATTGTTTTCTGGGACAGAGGAGGTAGAGTTTAGCTTGAGGGATACAAGCTGTCTGTGCTCATTGAGCTCAGGGCTAGACAATATTCTTGTGGCTATTTTATTTACCTGTATTTGCTATTTATATTCTAAAACCACCTTATATTTAGGCAGCTTGGACTGTGAGTCAGAGCTGAATGTGTCTGTCAGTGAGGCCACACCTGAAATCCTGTGTCCAATTCTGGGCTCTCCAATACACGAGGGTTATGGTGTTACTGGAGCAATGGGCTGCTACAGAGATTAAGGGTCTGGAGCATCTCTCCTATGAGGAAGGGCTGAGAGAGCTGGAGCTGTTGAGCCTGGAGAAGAGAAAACTAAGGAGGAATCTTATCAATGTGTATAAAGAGGGTAGAAGAAAGATGGAACCAGGCTCTTCTCAGTGGTGCCAGTGACAGGACCAGAGTCAATGGGCATGAATTGAAGCACAGGATGTCCCCCCTGAACATCAGGGAAAACATTTTCACTCTGAGGGTGACCAAGTACTAGCACAGATTGCCCAGGAAGGTTGTAAAGTCTTAATTTCTGGAGACATTCTAAAGCTGCCAGGACATGTCTTGGACCAGTCTGTTCTAGATGACCCTGTTTGAGATGGGTATTGAACCGGATGACCTCTAGAGGTCACTTCCAATCTCAGTCATTCCAAGATTCTGTGATTCAGTGATTCCCTTAACTCCAGAAAACTGGAAAGGCAGCAATCCTGAAAAGTTAATTCATAGATTCCCTCTCTAATATCAGTATGGATTTTAATTTCTTCCTAGTGATAACCTTTTCTTGCAAACATTAACACAGGTTTTCAGCAGATGTCCATACTAATCCCCAGTTCTATGCCATATATTATAGAATTTTACTGCATGACCACAAGTGCCTGAAGACTGTTTTCTTACTATACAGTAGGTTCACTGCATCATGCACAAAGCCTTTCGTATTTTTACAATTTTCTTCATTATTCTCCTGGAAGTGAAATGGAACAAATTTCAACTTCTAATAAGTAGTATTAACCCATCCAGTGCTTCATGTTCTTCAGCTTGACTTAAGTCTCGTAAGGAGACCAGTATAGTAGCAATGTAAATCATGCTAAAATGGTACTATCTTTTAATTTCAAAATCCATTTGGAAGTCTTTTTGCAAAAGGTGAAGAGTCAGTAAAGTTAAAAATACACTCAGAATGCTCTAGATAATATACGTTGCTCATAACCCCCAGCACTATGAATAATTTAGCTCTTTTTCCAGCCACTTATAGGATGTTCCAGGCAGAATTACTGCCTCTACTCTACTCAGGACAGGCATGTACCAGCACTTTAGATGCAGAGTATTGGCACCATTTTCCATTGGCTAAATGAAGTTGTCTTGGTACATGGACCACTTTTTGATACATGTATCGATATTGTACTTAATACTCAATTACAAAAGTTTCAGAACAATTCGTGATCTTTGATTAACATGTCTCCTCAATGTATACTTGACATCAGGCTCTACTACATCTCCATTTTTTGTTGATGGAGAACTGAGGGAGACTAACTAAGCAAGAAATTTATCTCTGGTCTTCTGAATTAGTGCCTAGCCACTTCTTCTTAATGTTCTAGCCTCTTCCTATGACAGCACAGAAAATCCCTGACATGATAAAAATACAGTAACTACAGCACCTCTGAAGAGACAATACACTAGAACACGACGAAACAGTGAAGGGCAATGGTTATTCTTGTGGAATGGAGACTGGTGGTCAACATGCATCTTTTGAGGGCACAGTGCCCTCCATGATTCATGTCTAAGAGATTGAGTGAAAGCAGATAAGAGGATGATGCACTTCTGCTATGCCTCAAATGTACAGCCTGTACTTCTATTAATTTTACCTTGTGTGCTATAGAATACAGGTCCCTTTTAAAACAAGGGATTATAATTAGATTGTTTTGAATAATGAAACCAATTAGTTATGAATAATTTATCCAACATGTGGTACAAATCAGTCATCAAATTAATTCAACAAATACTGTTTGACCAGTTTATACAGCTGGTTGACTAATATGAAAAAAAGATTCACTGAACAAATTGAGGGACAAAAGTGCCAAAATCCATGAAATAAACCCTTGGGAAATTATTTGGTTAGCTCTAATAATAATAATTAAAGAACCTAATTAGGATTATTCTTACTAAAGCACTAGAAGTGGAAAATGCAGTGATAAGTAGGGATACTTTGTCTTCTGGAATTGTGACCTACGGGATCAAGCAATAATGTGATGAACAGAAAAAGAAATGTCCCAGATTATTTATCAGGATTTTTATGGATTTCTTGTATTGCCCTAGTGTGCTTGCAGTACCTGCAGTTTTGCATTAAGAAAATGCTCTTAGTCAAGCATGGTGTTGCAAGACTGCTACCAGTCATCTTTACAGCTAAAATGGAATATTTTGCCCAACTATGTACAATTTGTTAATTGTGTTCTTTAGAAAGAGTATATTACAGCAAAGAGAGTCTTCCAAGTATCTGTTTTATTATGGATGGAAATGAAGTAAACTCACACGGTTGAGTAAGATCTAGTGTCAGGGGACATCCTTTCTTCAGTTCCTTCTGCATAACTCTTGGTCATATATTGATCACCAGTTTTAATTACTTTCCCTATTTTCTCTAATTCTAGATTATATTCTCAAAATCTGAGGGTTTTTTTCCTCGGTGGGATAGGTATGGTTTGGGTTTTTGGACCATTTTACCAAATCAATTACTGTTATAACAAAGCTTTGGACCTAGTTAACGACTGATATCTGTACCTTCGGCAAATTGTTTCATTTTCTGAAAACTAAACTCCTTTGGTCTAACTAGCATATTTTAATCTCTTTAAAGAGCATCTGTTGGTGGCTTAATGGACTGTTATATATAGAAAGGCAGATTAGATGATGATCTAATGACCCAAATTTAGACTGTAGAATATTATGAAACATTCTTCTCATTGCTTATTATCTTCTTTTTATCTGGAAGAAGAAAAAGGTCTGGCTAATTATTTTGCCTAAAATAGTTTACTTGAGCTAGTACATGGTTTATTTGGACTATTTTTTTCTGAGATATGTTTTCATAAAATAAAGATATCTCAAAAATATTCTAAGGTATTATTTTGCATGCCTAAAATTTTTTAAGTAGATCAGACATTGCATAACTCCACTGACTAAATACACTGTCTAGTTAGGCTTAGCATCACCATGAGAAATTGCAAACTGAGTCTTGTGGCACAAAGACAAAGACATTCTGCATTTTGGCTGCCACAAACAAGCCAAGTCAGCTGTGTAATGGATACTTTGAGACAGACCAAACTTCAAATTAGTATTTCACATTTATTTAATTTCTAGGATTTCAAGTGTATGTTAGTAAGGTATTAATTGCTCTTGCTGCAACAATTGTATACTACAGAAGGCAATGTCTAATTTCTGGTTTGGTCTTTATTACATTCTAGATGCTAAGTCTAGAAAAGGACCATCATGACTTACTAGCGTAACTTCTTGAATGACCTCTTCTTGAACTAGCATCTCTCTCGTAGGAAGACACCTAGTCTTCACTGTAAAAAGTAATGCAACAGAGAATGCATTCTCCAAGACTTTTTTCTTTGATTTTCAATTCTTGTGTTCTGGCAAGTTTGAACCAGTACGCCTCAAGGGGGTTGAATCTGCTGAGAAATTTCACACTCTGCTTTGATAATTTTTTTTTTCTTCCTTTCGATAAACAGGGAAAAATCTTTCCTGAGAGTAAATAATTCAAGGATTTTTAGTATAATTGGATGTGACTGCAGGACCAAGAATTGAATCAGTAATTAGGAATCCACAGACCTAACTCAGATGATATCCATGTAAAAAAAGTCAGAGAAATAGCTCAAATAATAAGAGTTAACTTCAGTTTCCTACTGTCCTGAAGCCTATCAAATTTGGAATGCTACAAGCAAGAAGACTAGGAAGCAAGCCTCTGCATTTAGGAATATCATACATCATCCTTTGTGTGAGCAACTGCTTCTGAGACACAAGCTAAAGACTACATCTACTCTTAATCCATTCTACAAATGATAGCAACCTAAATTAGAGAAAAAAAAAAACCAAACAAAAAAAACCTAAACCTAAACCAAAACAAAGAAACCACTCACCTTCCCATCCGTCCTCCCAAAAACCCCCCAAACCAAAACCCCAAATCCAAAATACATTGGAGCTAATACAGAAAATGAAAAAGAGATTAAAATAGTTTGGCATAAGAAAACAATGAGTTTTCCTATATGGCTAATAAGGTCTTTTTGAAATGAGTATCTGAAGACTGTATGGCCATTTTTACTGAAAACCATTAGTGATTAAGATCTAAAACTGATTTTGTGTCAATGGAGAAAATGCTTGAATATATAGGGCTATTTTTGTTTTCTATTCTGTTACAGATGCATTCTAGGATTTATTGAATCACAAAACAGCTAATTTGTAAGGAATGTGCATAAAAAATATTGGTAATATGTCACTGAGTTGCCACACACTGTAATAGCCCTTTTGCGTAAAGTGAGACCCTCTAAACGGCTTTTGGACACACTTTCTGGAGATTTGTACTGGGCTCATAAAGGAGGACTAAAACCTGTCATCAGGAGCCTTGCTTTGTTTCTGAAGGGCATCTCAAATATTATCAGAAAATCTCTACTAATGCACACCATTTTCTATGTAGCAGAGTTTTCAAACCTGGATTATGAAATTCTATGTTTAGTTGCTTTGATAAAAGTAAGGTACTAATTTGTGCCAATTTGAGTGATATAACACCTAAATCAAACATGCATTCGTGCAAACTGGGCTGCTTTTCTATCAGAAAGAGGAAGTTGGAAAACTGAAAAACCTCTTAACTCTTCAGAGTTAGGAAGGAAAAATCTGCATATGAAATATCGCCCTGGTGTCAAGATATTAGCACTTATGAAGGAGTATGAGAACTTATGCAGGTGAATCTTTGCATATCAAACTCATAATATAGCTTTAAAAATGCATTTCTGCTGCTTGTAGTTCATACTATAATTTTGTTTCCCCTTTTTCCACAGCAGCGTTATTCACAATTTTGCAAGTGCCTGGCTAAAATATAATTTGATAAAAAGAACTCTGAGGTGAATAGTGATTTGCTCAGCTGCAGCTCATTAGAGATGATTTTGTTTTTCCAAATCATATTACAAGGGCAGCGTATCAGCCAGTCCATGTACTCCTCAGTGAAATGACTGCTGTACTCTGGGGAATGAAAGGCTTCCTCCTAAAAAATTTACTGCTCCTTTTTTGCCAGTTTAGTGCTTCATTTCTTTTTATATAGCTGCAGAGCCAAGCAGCCAGGCTTAGTTTTGTAGATTTGAGTGTATAGGCCTCTATAACAACATTTTTCTTCTGCCTCAGTCTATCCTTATACTGGTATATGCCAGCTCTTCACCTTTGCAGCCTTTGATAGGCAGGGGAATCTTGTCAGTAAATTATCTGCTTTCCTTGCCTTGCCTCCTTTGTAAACCCAGAATCTGCAGGAGTCAGCTCTGTTTTGTCACCTCCGTGTGATGACAGGAGGATGGCAAACTCTTTTCTCTCATCACAAAACAACTGTTCAAGAGATTGTGGCAGGCAACAGTTTTCCCTCGCCTCACTAAAAATTTTCCATTCTGTGTGGGAGAAGATTAAAACTTAAGGAAAGAAAAAAAGCAAATTGCTTCAATGTTTCTGTTTGCTTAATGATGAGGGAAATCATTTGGTTGTGAGAAAGCTCTGCCTGCTCTGCCCTGCCAAACTCATTGCATGGACTGAAATGCTGGGGTTTGGAATGCTTTTAACACCACGTTATAAAGTTAGTATGACATTCTTAGTCTCCTAACAGATCTGCTTCCATCTCTGTAAATAAATATTCACTTTGCCAAAGAAATAACCCACTACTTCAGCCACTCTCATGAAGTCTATAGGCTAGAAACCAATAATTCCATTTCAAGTGAATGGCTGCTTTTTTCATAACTGCATTACAACAGGCAGCAGGAGCAGCTTAGGATCAGGAGAGTGAAATGTGTTTAAAAGTACTGTGGTACTTTCTGCATTCATGAAATTACAGTGCTTGATTTTGCCAAGATACACATGCACCCCAACCTTATTGATGCTGTTCAGTAGAAGAAACATTTACCTGCTATTCTGCATAAACACATCACAATTTATAAGCACATCACAGTTTAATTTGACTGGGTAAGCTGCTTTTCTTCTTTTCTGCTTTTGAATATCTGTTTTTTAATAGCCAACCAATCCTACTTGTTAAAGGAAAGTCCCCACTATCGTCTCAGCATTCATAAGCATCTTTCTATGTCTGGTTTACCAAAGAACAATCTGTGTCTTAAAAGAAATGTCCTCCAGTGGTTTCTGCTGTGTCTGCTGCAGCAGTGAGCAGCTGAGCGTTCCCTGATATTCCAAACTGATATTCCAAACCAACCAACACTGCAGCCAGCAGGTAAACCCCACTAGGGTATGGCCAGGGTTAAAGCAAGAGGTGGAGGCCATTTAGAAACTTAATAAAAAATTAATCTAATTTCCCCTTAAAGTCTACCAGAATTGCAGGAACCTTCACTCTAACACAGCTGCAGAATGACTGAGGAATTTGGCTAGGCAGCTAGCTGCAAAGCAGTGGTCACAGCATCTTACGCTTACAGTCATTTTGCTAATTTTTTGTCCACTACTTAATTAAGTGCATTCAGCCATCATACTTAAACTCAGGTTTGTTAAGTATGTGAGACAAAATGGATTTTTCTCGTGCCTATTACTAAATGCAGAAATTAGAGCTCTCCAGTGGTGCTAATTTACTTGAAGAAACCATTCTGGTTTGTCCTGAAAACAGAAGTGTTACTGGAATGACTGTGTAGAAACATAAAATCAAACATAGAAAAAGGTAAAAATCAAATAAATGTAAATTGAAGCTTTTAATAAGAGCTTTGTGTTGTAGAGACACATATTTAATCAGGATGACCGTATACTATAAAAAAAGAAAGACAACTCATTCGTAGTATGTCCCTTTGTGACCCCCAGCTTCAGCCATTCAGTCAGCATGGAGTCAGGAGAGTTTACCTCAAGCAATGTTTTGGCTGTCAGAAAATGAAAACAACCGTCTCAGAGTCGTCATTCTTTTTCCTCTCAACTCTTGCTCTTGTCATGTTGCATTATACATAGATAACACAAATCTTGAAGACATGCCCTCTGGTTAAAAAAGGAAACAACAATAACAACAACAAGATCTCTCACACAGCATGACAACGTGAGCAAGATTCAATCACAAATAATTGGAGCGTTTAATAACAGTACATAATAAAATAATAATAATAGAAATCTTAGTTCACAGAGTATAAAGTATAAAAAGAAAAATACCAACCGCAAAAGAAGTTATCCTTTAATGATTATTCATTTCTCATCCCTAGAGATGTTTGTTGCTCTAATCAAGATCAGTCTTATCTATTCAGATATTTTGTTGAATCCATGCAGAAATTAAAACACTGAAACTTTGTGATAACTTTCTCTGCTGTCTGGCGGTTAGATCTCAAGGACTAAAATAAGTGACATTATTGATGATGATTAAAAATAAATAAATTATGGAATGGGTTAAAATGGCAGAGATATCTCAAGCAAAATAATGGAGGTCTTCTTGTAAAAGAGGATAGAGAAGAGGGTACAGGAAGAATCAAACATCCCTTTGAGCTGTTCACATTCTTCTAAAATCATATTAGAGTTCCAAAGACAATAGACGTTTTTTTTTTTCGAAGGTTCTCAGATATAACTCATCACATATAGAACACCACATACAACTTCTGTCTGTGCAGAGATTCAGTTTGCCTACAATGAATCTCTATAGAGCACAGGATTCTGTGTGATTAAGGTGACTCCTTTTCTCTAAAAACAAGTCACTATTTTGAGGAATATTTGGCCTAAGATTATTTAGAAGTAAATAACACAGTAGCACGGCTGATGGTATACAGTGAAACAATCTTCATTTTTCTTTTTGTCAATGTAAATTGAGAATAAGTTCCTTGAAGCACAGGAATGCAGCGATTTTGGCTGGTGCACAGAGGCAGTTTGTGGCACAGTATCTGCAGCGACTTGGTGCAGCATATTGCACACCATGACAGTGGATACATGCAGGAAGGTAAAAGTTTGGTTTCAGGACACACCTTCGACCTTTCTGGTCGGGGTAAATTAGAGGACACTTTAGTCTGGGTTTCAGAATATTTGTAGTGACATGTTAAAGAATTACAGGACTGAAAGCAAATGCATGAGATCATCCAACCCAAACTTCTGTCTAATCAGAATCAGCTATATGCTTGCATTAAAACCAGTATTTTGATTTTCTTCACTTATTAAGGCCTCCAATGTGGAAGACTGCATATACTCTTCATGGAAACTATGGTACATAAATCCTTTTACAATTGAAAAGTTTTCCTTAATATGTATCCTTAATCTTCCTTGACGTAGTGTATACCAAGTACTTTTCCCCCTTTCTATTATAAACAAAGGGAAGATACTAATTCTTTCATTTCTGCAGAAACAGTTTATTTAATAATATGTTATCATGACCTAGATTGAAACTACTAATTTCACTGATGATGACATGGAAAATTATTTTGCACTGCTTTAACAATCTCCTTCATAAAACGTTGAATGTATGGAAAAGGAAAAAAATCTTACATGACATTGGGTTATAAATGTTCAGTCATACCTGGAGACACAAAGCTATATCTTTAGACCCTACATTGTTACTTTTGAAAGATAGATGAAATATTTTTGAACATTGAAGCCGCCTTAGAAAAAACAAATAAATTCTAGATCATTAATTGTATTACAGGAAACTAAATGAAACTTCTAGATTTTGTACTAAAATAAAGGACTGTCTGCCAGTGATCAGAAGAAACACCCTGTCTTGAAGTTTTTGCCAAATCTTTCTCACAATGACATAACATTATATTTTACATGCTGCATGAGTTCAGTTGAGTTCAAGATTATACCTGTGGGAATATTTCAGTTGCCAAAAATGTATTTTCTGCTGTTTTAATTTATGTACCTATCTTTAAACCCACAAACTTCATCATTTTGGTTCCAGTCTTTCTGGGCTTCAATGCTAGTAACTGTAAAAGTAGGTTTAATGAAAAAAACATTACTTCATATTTATTGAGGGGGTTTTGTGAATTCCATCCTCAACTTTAGAAGCCACGGAGGTCAGGTAATGTGTTTCAGAGCATTCAATATTCATTTCATGTGCTCTGGGTTTTTCTCTAGATGAACCAACAGTCATAAGAGCTTTTAGGTTTCTAATACAATTGTGGTGGCTATTACAGGTGATGTGAATATTTCTTCCTGTTTGTCATCTCGGCTTAATGAAAAATAGTATGACCAGCAGGACGAGGGAGGTGATTCTGACACCTGCTCTGGTGAGACCCTACCTAGAGTAGGGCCCCTCGTTCAAGAAAGACATGGACCTGTTGGGGTGAATCCAGTGGAGGGCCACAAAGATGATCAGAGGGCTGGAGCTGTCAGTGTTCAAGGTCGGGCTGGATGGGGCTTTGGGTGACCTGGTTTAGTGGAGGGTGTCCCTGCCTATGGCAGGGGGATTGGAACTAGATGGTCTTGAAGGTCCCTTCCATCATTCTATGATTATATAATTCTGTGATTCTACAATTCTGAAAAATATTTTACAAAATATTAGTGCAGTTGAGGAGGTTCAAAGAAGAGTAATTTGCAGATTATGAGCATTTTGGGATATATCTTTATTTCAAAATATCTTCTTCCATTGCTATCCAAGGCTTCCTAATTCGTGTTCTTATAGTCCCAACTATCATAAAATGTATTAATTACCTCATTAGTAATACCTAGCTGTTAATCCAATATAATCCTAAAAAAAAACCTGGAAAAAAGGATGATAGTGTAGTTAGTCTTCAAATTAATAATTCTCTTCTGTCTTTTATAGCTTTATTGAAGGTTCATTGTTTTCTGTCCTTTTAAACCATGTCTAGCTGTGAAGTTTGAAGCAATTATTATGCAGTAATAAATTTGTACTCCAATGCCGGAGGCCTAGGAGCTCTGACTTTGCAGAGAGGCATTTTTATTATATCATACTTTCTGATAAATCGAGAGACAAAGGCAGTTGGACCCTGAGTCAAAGTCCAGTTAAACATTTCAGTAATTTTTCAAGTATGCAGCCATATAGTTCAGGCAGCTAGAGGTTGGGCTGACAACTGAAGTATCACTTTAACAGCTGCTTCATTTCACTATCTCTCGGCTCATAAACTTTATTTTTAATGAGCCTGCCTGTAAGACCACTAAAAAACGACCTTCACAGAGAATTACAAGGACCTACAGTGGTGACCAAAATAGCTTTCTTGGCCAGTACATAATATAACAATGACCATACCATAGAAAATAAGCAGTATGATGAAAAAGGCATTATACTAGCTGCTGATGAGAATACTATATGTTTTCACACTGAAAGATTCCTGTGGCAGATGTACAGGTAATCCAGGAGTCTCAAGATAATCTGGACATCTTCATTGGCTTTAGTAGTGTTGCCCCAATTTACATCAACTAAGTGAATGGTGTTGTCTTACAATACAAAAATACATTACATAATAAACTGATGATAAAGAGGCTGCTAATTTTTATCCTGCCCTGGACATTGCTTGCCTGTCTCTGGTCAAATCTTTCTAATAATTAACTTGCATTTTCATCCACTTTATTTACATAGTAACAGACTATATTTTTATGCCAGTGCTAAGGGTATGCTGCCAGTCTAATTCAAGGCAGCATGGTCATGAAGAGGTAGCTAAGGACCAGAGCAAGAAATTTTGGAGTTGGACCTTGAAGGGGTAAAGAAAAGGTTTCACCAGGCTGTGTACGAATGATATGGCCCAAGGGAGGAAGGGTACTTGTGCTTGGAAGCTGAGCTTTCTGGGTATGTTATTTTTTAAAAAATGGTTCCAAATTGAGCTGTAATTTTAACAGCCAATAATTTTGAGATACTTTAAGCCACCTTCACCACAACCCTGCTCCTTCTGAAGTAGGTGTAATAATTTAGGCCTGTGGCATTGTAGGCACTTGCTAGGCCTTTTTTATCATTGTGTCCAAAAGCAATCAAAATGTCTTGCTGAAAACACTAAAGGGTATACTATAGCTCCCACTTCTGCTGCTAGAGATCTGTAAAATTTTTCACCGAAAACTGAGCTTTACTTGCTCAAAAGCTTAAAAACCAGTCAAAATTAGGATCATTTTAGTTTATTATTTGCATTCCAAAAGCAGCTGAGACCAAGACTTCCATGTGCTATGCGTGGTCCAAAACAAATAACAAATTGACCCCTTCCAGGTTTGAAATGTGAGTTTAAAGCCTAGGAGAAACATGGAAGGACAAATGGGGAATGAACACACAGGTGGAGAAAAAGGAAGCAACATTATGTAGTATAAAATAACATGCTAAATAGTTTGTCAGGTTTTCTACCAGTGTTTTATACAAGCATAAGAATGCAGTAGAGTTTTTATGAGAACCAGTCTCTTTGCTGTGCTTACTGGAATTAAAAGAACCTCTGTTCTCTCTTAAGCTCTGCCTTCAAGTTCTGTAATACCTTTCCCACAGAACAACCTGAGGTACATGTTAGTTTGGGATTTCAGCTTTATGGACTGTGTTTTATATTGTATGATTTTTTGGGCTTGACTAAAGATAAACTGCACATTGTTAATCCTCAAAATCTGGAAATATGCTCTGGGGTCAGTGAACAGCTGGACGAGTTTCAACAAAAGTTCTACTATTCTGTGCTATTCTACTATTACTGTGCTAGCTGATGCTCTTTTAATTTGCTACCCAGGCACAGTATGTGAGCAGATGAGGCAAATGGCAACATTTCACATGAAAAATCACAAATCAAGTTCTTGTTTGCTTCTGCTTGTTCCCAAGAAAGTAGTAGATTTTTCTTCCATTCTCACGCGTTTTTCTCCGCTATTATTTTCCTACAAGATTATTTTCAGAGCCTTGTTCTAATAATGAGTAGAAACTGCACAAAAGGATTTCTGCAAGCAAGCTTCTTGCCTAATTACTCATTACAATATTCTGTAGACTGAGGGAGGCATTTCTTCTGAAATATTTGCTTTAAAAATGCAATTAACAGTTCTCCTCACTGAAATTGTAGTTGAAAATATTTTATTGTACAATTATACTTGTACGTCTGTACTCATTGTATCGAGTAGATTCATTCCCTGTCCATATTGCAGTGGGCCAGTGTTCTCCCAAGTCTGAAGTATTTCTAGGGTTTGAGCAAGTCTGATGTGGTCTGTAACAATCCCCAGCTGCTACAAAGATGACTTAAGGCCACAGACCTAACTTGAAGCAGCCAGTTTACCCAGTCGCAGCTGTGCTACATGTATCTAGTTTATCTCAAGACTAGATAAGAATATAACCAAAGTATGATCCAACAGCACGGAAAAAAATAATTAGTTTGCAAAAAGGGTGATTGTATTTTTAAAATTGATTTAATGGAAGTTGTTATGAACTTTGAATCACTGTACTATTTCTACTACATATTCTGTTGGGATTTTTTGTTTGATTTTTGTAGGGGGTTTTGTTTGTTTGGTGGGGCTTTTTGGTGTGTGTTTTTTTCTTTTATCCCCACATATGTGTGTATATCCCCACATATCCACACAAAGTGGCTAGGGAGATGTGCAGGTTACCAAGGTATATTTACACTCTTCCTGCCACTTCACCACCAAATTATGCTGTATTAGTCATCCTTCCCTCTGTATGTCAGTAATAAGGCCAAGTTAAAAAGCAACTATAGATACATTTATGAGATGGTGTCAGCATTTTGGTTGCCAGATTCACAGATTCAGCCCTCCTGCTTAGAGTGCGATGTCTCATTTAATTTATCTTTTCTCTAATTTATCTTCCATTTGGAAGAACTTCTGTTTGTATACATAAATTCATGTGTATATATAAAAAACTGATTGTTTAAACCATGTACTCTTTTTCAGCCTTGGCTGGCCTTGTGACATCTTTGTGATACACTATGTGTCTTCCTGGGATGCTGAGCCAGCTTTAAGAATCACCCTGGAAAAGATTGAGACAGGATCTGATTAATACTTACAAATATCTAAAGAGTGAATGTCAAAGGAAGGGGCTAGACTCTTCTCAGTTGTTCCCAGTGACAGGACAAGGGGCAGTGAGCAGAAACTGAACTGCAGGAAGTTCTGTCTGGAAATGAGAAAAAGCTTCTTCACTTTGAAGATGACAGATTACTAGCACAGGCTGCCCAGAGAGCTTGTGGAGTCTCCTCTGGAGATATTTAAGACTTTTCTGGACATGATCCTGTGCAACTTGCTCTAGGTGATCCTGCTTTAGTGGGGTGGTTAGACTAGATGATCTCCAGAGGTACCTTCTAAACCCTACTGTTCTGTGAATCTGTGAATCTGTCAATCAGATCCAAAAGTTCAGCTTCTCATCAGGAAGATTCTTCTACCAGCATATGCATTTCTGATTACTTTTATCACTCGACCCGTACAGATGATTGGGAGAGCTGCCACTAAAGTATGCTACCTTGGCTGATAGACAGGAGCAATTCATAATTTAATTTGCATCTCTTGAAAACACAAATGGGATTGTTCCTAGTTAGCATCTTTGTGATGTTAATACTACAGAAGAGAGCACCATAATCAGCTTCTACTTAAAACATCACTCTTATATTGACTAGGGTATACTTCCCTTTGGTAAACTAGATTATAACAAGGACTGCCTAATTAACATTTACCCCTTTCAAGGCTCTTAGTTTTTTAATGAGTGGCAACAGAGGTTTTATAGCTGTTACTCTGAGGAAGACCAGTTCCTTGCTACATCCTGGCAGTAGATTAAAGCCACAGTTCAGCACATGGGGTTCCTTTGAGAACATGGACATTGAGAAATTACTGGTGTCCAAAGAGAAGTCAATGTATGAAGCATGACAAGTTCAGAATCTTTCAATACAAAATCCATCATGTCTGATAAACATAATTCTGTCACCAGAGTCTATTATCTTGACTTCTATTTAACGGGATGAACTCTGTTATAATGGCTTTCATATTTAATATTAAAATAATTTTAATATTTCACATTTTGGTTATGTTTAGAATTTATCGTACCTTTTTCTCAGTAAAGTAGGTTCTGATATTCATTTTTTTCTTCTGGTACAGATTAAAGAACACCTTGCCAAGGGACAGAGGACATTGGCTGGTGATGGCATGTCCCAAGTAACCAAGACACTATTGGATTTAACTCAGAGGAAAAACTTTTATGCAGGGGACCTTCTGATTTCTGTGGAAATTCTCAGAAATGTTACAGACACATTTAAAAGAGCAAGTTATATCCCCGCATCTGATGGGGTACAGGTAAGAAAAATATTGCCAGGGTAATATTTCAATTTATATCAGTATATTGAATGTCATCTATTTTACCCACTGACAAAACTAAATCATCTGGATGATAAACATAAACATTGTTTACCTAAAACTTAGATAGAAGTGTAAAAATTGGAAAAGACTCAGCAACACTTACTGAGACAGAAATCCAAAACAATGCATCAAATGAAAAATGTAAATTCCTTTCCTTGTATAGTTTTCCATACGTTTCTCTTTCAAGTTTGACTGATTGGTAGGGATATGTTGGTATTTTTTTGAACTAAGAGAATCAGTAGTGTTGCTTCAGTTCATTTCAGTTCAAAATCTAGAGACAGTGTTTAGTTATGTAATTCTGGCATTGCTTCTTCAGTTCAAATAAATAAAGCTCATTAAAAGTGCAAAGGAGTGATGGATAGTATGTTTGATATGAATTCTTTGTTTCACATATTAGGTTAACTCTTCTTGTGCAAGAGGCCAATTACAATAGTAACAGAGATAAAAACAGTATAATAATTTCTACATAATGGGCTGCACAACTCATTCTGTAATTTTCATTAAAATAAATATTTCACAGGACTTCCAGATCAGGATATTGGTTTCATCTATATCTGAGAATTTTAGACACTTTTCAAAGACTGTAGATGTACTGAAAAAGAATACTAAGAAGGTAGACATATATATTATTTATGAAAAAGAGACTTTCATGATCATTCATAAATTAATAATGAAGTTATTAATGCAAGTCATGTGTACATATTTGTTTGTGTAAAGATAAGCTTGGATTATAAATACACTTTGGAATATATGCATGCACATAAAGGAAAACATTTTGGAAAATAATTTTTCTGGATTAAAGTTTTTAAGAGCATGCTATATTTTTTCAGCTTTCTTGTTTTTCTATGCACAAAGAAAAATGAACTTCCATGTGAAACCTGTTTCAACTTGGTCTTTACCCAACTGAAAGCAGTATTTTTTGAACAGTGCTTTTGAGTGTACAATCCAATATCTTTTCCTATTTTCAGTAAGTTTTACTGTTAAACAGGGTGCTATTTATTGACTTCTTTTTATTTTCTCAGTAATGTCCAATGATAGGACAAGGGGCAGTGGGTGCAAGCTGGAGCATAGGAGGTTCCATGTGAACATAAGGAAAAGCTTTTTCACTTTGAAGGTGACAGAGCACTGGAACAGACTGCCCAGAGAGGTTGTAGGGTCTCTTTCTATGGAGACATTCAGAACCCACCTGGACATATTCCTGTGGGATTTAATCTAGTTGATCCTGCTCTGGCAGGGGCGTTGGACTAGATGATCTTTCGAGGTCCATTCCAACCCCTAACATTCTGTGATTCTGTGACCTTTTTTTCATGCATTCAGCAATCTGACAGCCAAACGTGCCTTCTTCATGGTTCAAAGGCACTAGTGAAATCTGTGGTAAAACCAGCCTTGAGAAACTGCTTGGCACAAGTGATTTTATTCATGGGCTTAAGCAGATCAGGTCATTTGAAGTTTTCATACGTTAGAGTAAATTTGATTCTTTCCCACTAATGACAGTGCCAAAAGTTCTGTTCACTTCAGCAGTGTAGAACTGTTTCCAAAATTTGTAATAACATTCTGGCAGAATTTGGAAAATTGATTAGTACTACTTTAATAATTTTTGATTAATCATTTTGGAGTGAAGAAAAGAAAAAAGGCAAAAATTGTGAAACCAAACTATGAAGGAAATGAGGAGGGATTTCTGAAACCAAGAAGTAACTGTATTTCAGGATTTACTTGCCTGAATACCAATAGCCCTTA
>VZTU01001196.1:0-11543 GCA_013400835.1 Zapornia atra
GTTTGCTTTTTAAAAATTATTTTGATAAGCTTACAATTCACAAACATCAGGTGCATAAATTCTGCCTGCTAAGACTAATAGTGCACTGAAATCCATTGTTGACTCATAGGCAAGAGTTTAAGAATATTTATTTTATGAAGTCTGAGAAAAATTTCTTGAGATCCCTCAGTTGTGGGTTATAAATCTGGCATTCCCGTGGATTAAGTGTTCAAGGAAGTTAAAGTTAATGTATGGTGAAGTAAAGCATTCAAGGTTCTGCTAGAGTCATTACCAAGCCCATATTGTCCACATAGCTGTGGGAGAAAGAAATCCTTTACTTTAGGTAGTCCAATTTCTCTCAAACGAAGGTAAAGGTTAAATGAATATTCTTGGTATGTCTTCTGGCTAGTTTTCAAAGTGTTAACTTTTAAATGTATTTAAATATTTTTGGGGATTTTTTTTGTGTGTGATTTTTTTTTGTTTGTTTTCTCTGAAAAGATCTTTTAAACTTTTATTTTTTTAATAGATGTCTTATAATGATGCTTTTCTTCAGCATGAATCATGTAGTGCTTTGGTTAACTCAAGGTCCACATTTTTCTCTTATAATCCATAGTTCTCTTGATTGAATCTTTTGTTCATATTGAAGGATTTGCTGTGTATAAAGCCATTAATTCTATGATACATTTGAAAAATGCTCAGTTGTGTCATATTTCACTTCTTTACCTATCTCCACAACTTGCTTATGATGATATACTTTTTAGACATAGCAGAAAACAGTTGTAATCTTTTCTCTAAATGTCATCTCAGTTTTCCTTCTGCGCTGATTTAGCTGAGGTTTCTTAATACATTGTCAAAGCTGCTAACTTGTGACTTTATCATTTAATGTCTGAGCAATCAAATTATTGAATTTGAATAAGTATGGGGGAAGCTAGACAAAATCTTGATTAAAATGGTTAATTTTGAACAGAAGTTATGAACTATAGTCACTGAGATTTTTGTCATTGAAGGTCACAATGGAGCATTAAAAAGTTCATATATAATATTTTTAAGAGTGGACACAACTGAAACATTTTTGGAGCTTCATTCAGAAAGAAAGTGCAGGCTTCAAGTGGCTCTTGAGCTATGCTGTAGGAACATTTATTTATGACTTTCTGTGGAAATTTTATCATTTTTTTCATCTCGCTGGTCTTTAATCTTTTAAAAACTTTCTTCAGTACTGAAGAATTATTTTCTTTCTCTCCTCTTATGTTTGCAAGTGTTTTTTTTCTGCATTGGTTACTGTGCTGCTTTGAAAGACAATTAGGCTGCCAGAATCTTTTCTGATGTAGTCAGCATCTAAGCACAATTTATAGCTGTTATTTTTTGTCCAAATGCTTCACTGTCTCTTTTTGAATGAGCCCCAAAGACCTTACAGTTATATTGTTATTTAGCCTGTGCATCCTTGTTTGTATATGAGGATAAAGTGGTCATATGATATAAGCTCTTTGTCATGTCCCTCTTTCTTCTGGTTGGGTAGCAGAGATTAATCTTGGTTTTGATTATGATCCACTGATGTTTTCTTGAAGACTGTTTCAGTTCTGATTTGGAGAAATATATTCCAATTTACTATTTCGTGCAAGGGGGATCCCAGTTACCAAATGGAATTTTTACAGCAGTTGCAGTCCTGAAGCTCCAACCATATGTATGGTCCTGGTGATCTCTGCTGCAATACAGATCTAGCTTTCCATTTCTCCACTGGATTAATGGCTTTCTGATGACTCCAAAGATCCTCATCCTCTGAAATTCAAACTGCCTTAGCTTTATTTTTTAATTATCTTTACAGCATGATAAACGAAGGGGGTTTCTAGTTACCCCCTAGCATGCTACATTCTTTGCCTCCTTTTTTGTGTGATAAGGCAGATTTAACAAGTGCTCTGTGGGATCAGAGCAGCAGAAGGCTAGTGGAATCAGTGTCTATGGCAAAAATTTGCCATAATGTTAAATGTTAGTTCCTTAATGAAAAATCAGTTATTTGCCTGGTAGTCCATTTTTAGGCATTCTGAGACCTACATAATTCCAATTGTTGAATGCTGATGGTTTCCCAACCTCAAGTTGCATAAAATGTGGCAGTCAAGGATTTGAGTGCTTGTGTGCCAGATCCAGATATGTTTGTACATATAGGGGTACTCATTGTCTTTGAACAGCCTGAAATTTCATATTGTGGAGAGAAGATTGAGAGTCTTGTTTCTTATGAAAATGAATTATAGTATTACAGCACATTTGAAGCTATATCCTTCAGTGTTGCACTAACAAAGTATCTGAGAGCCCTTCGAGATTATTGTGGTACAAGGGACTGGAGGCTTTCAGTTTCTCTTACATTACCTAGAAGTAGTGACCCGCCTGTAACTGCATGGAAAATCAGACTGGTTCAGTGTGACTATGTTGCAGAACATTAAGAAGAATATTTACAGGGGAAAGAAAAAAACCCCAACCATTTGGCAAATTTGCCATCCTCTCAGAGAAGAACCTTGCTGATTTTTGTCTTTAAATGGATAGAGCTATGTTTCCTTGCTGAATGCTATATTTGTTCATGCTAAAAGGCTAGAGAGTTATTAAAATAATTCTCAAAAGCAGAGGTAAATTGATGTCTGATGCAACCACTGGAAGGGCTCCAGACTTTCTAGTTTTCTATGTAATTATATTTTAATGAAATATTATATTAAAAATAGAAATTAGTGAATGAAGGAAAATGGATTAACAATATGAAACTATTTTGGTTAGTCTGAGCAGAACCTTTATGATATTTTTTAGACATACTGTTCTGTACTCAGCCAAATAACTGTGTAGGTGGGGCCTGATAAATGTATGAGGAAATGTACATTTTAAGATGTAATTGATGGGCTGATAGCATGTACTCAAGCAGCATTTACAGCAAAGTTTTGTGAGTTTAAGCAGCCTCCTGGGAAAGAAGGTGGAATTGAAACCAGACTTGATAGTGAAATGTTTCTCTTTCCTGTTTTTATATACGCAGGGAAAGTTGTTGCCATTGAATTGTCCCCAGATACAATATTCCACTGTTCTGCCTCCAAAATAAGAACAAGACAGTATTTTTGTGATCACTTTCCCCCAAAAGACTTTGTCTTCCTATTCTACTTCACAGAATGGTCTGAGCTAGAAAAAACTCTGTGAGGTATCTTATTGGGCCACCTGCTCAAATCAGGTTTAACACTGAATTTAGACAAGGTCAAACTTTTACAGTCAGATGGAAATGGGATAACCTGTATTATGCTTATTTGTATGCTATAGTTATATTTATATATACACATGTATATATATTTTAACACTGCAGAATTTTTTACATCTTACTCTTGAACACTTTTTTGAGATTACAGAGCTAATTATACCTGTATATTTGTTTAAATTTGCTTTTTGGCCTCTGCATACTTAAAAATTCCTATTTAGGAATTATTTTAATTGTGATATTACTTAGGGATAGATACAGCAACGAGACAATCCCCATTTAAATTGCTGATTAATTTTAAGTGAAGTCTATGATCCTTGCTGTGTGTCCACCTCTGTCTGCGACTTGTTCATACTACAGGTACCTCAGGGTGTCACTGTGCGTTCACTGGTTTTAAGCATGTGTGTGCACATCAGAACAGCTGGTGTCTTCTCCTTGCTGAGCTTGAGGAATTCCAGGGGCACTAGAGCTTCTGGTTCTTCCCCTGGGCAGGCACTTGCAGTTCAATTCTAGCACTATTGGCCCTGATACATCAGGACAAATAGCTTCAGGACCCTCAATGATTTATCTATTTTCTAAAATGAAGCAGTTAAAAATTTCTGCTGTCTTTGAGAATTACGCTAATGGATTCATGCTCCTAAAACTACTTGGCTTTTCCAAATCATGGTTGATATATGGCTCCTTTAAAGGCTCCATCATGACCCCTGAAATATCTATGGCTTCATTGTAAATATTGCCTAGAATGGGGGATGTTGCTATACTTACTGTAGCCAAAATATAGTATGATTTGTGCAGGAGTGTCAGCACTGAAAAGGATTCAGTTGATTGATGGATTAATTGAACTTCTTTTTCTTCTCTTCTACATGTCCTCTGATGCTTTATAAGACTTGTGCTATGAATGCCAACGATTGCATACCAAAATACGGATTAGGATGAATCGTGCCTTGCATCTTCATGTGTAATTAGCAGACCATGGGTTCTCAAACTCGGAGTTATGAATAGTCATTCGAGAGCCCAACTTACATTTGCCTGCTTGTTAACAGCAGTTTTTGTCACTAGGTCTTAAAAAAACATGGGAGACCAGTTTCATGATGTGCATTGTAGCTGATAAGGAATAGGAGGGCACTGTGGTATGCAATGTAACTTGACCATTGAGTTTAGTGGCAGAGCCATGAGTTTAACCAGAATATTTGAATGTAAGCCCTGGGCCCTGCATCTCTCTTTCCCTCTCTCTCTCTTTCGGTAGAAGATAATCCTGACTATAGAGGAGAAAAAAGCCCCAGTTCGGAAAAGGACGATATTTTAAAAAACCCCAACCTACCCACACGAACAGGCATAGGACATTCATCAACCACTCAGGAGTAGAAAATAAATTGTGACATTCAGGTGCACAGACCAAACTCAAATCTGTTGCTTATTTATACTACTGAGTCTCTAGATATCCTTGTTAGAAACCAGGCTATTAAGCACTGTCACTTAAGGCAGGCTTGTTCAAGATTAGACATGAAATTCTATTAATTTTTTAGAAGATTTCAGACAATGTTTCTCATTTAAAATAATTGTCATCCCACCTGGGTTTTCAGCACAATTTACATTTCTTTCTGATTTTCTAAAAGGGAAATTTATATGAAATAAAGGGGCTGATTGTCTGAATCATATTCAAAAGAAGTAATTTATTAAGCCCATCAAATTTGAATTTGGAAAGTGGTGTTACTTCCCTATGACCAAATAATGTATTTATGTAGTAGAGAGAACCAAACAGAAAAGCTCCCAATATCTCAAAGCTCTCAAAATCACCTTGGAAGGACCATCATGCCAAGATATTTTACAACATTAGGACCAACACTGCAGTCATAGCTTCAGCAATCTTCATCTGTTATTAATCTATCAAGAATGTAATTATATTCCTGACCTCTACTTATGTACAGCAGCTACAGTGACCTCATGTTTTAAGGTGAGCTGTATGGATTTGATTTTATTTCCAATGAAGCATTGAAAAACTATTGAATTCAGCAGAAGTGTGTCTAATGAGGTCATCCTGAAAAGCAAAATTTCTGTAACAGGTCAGTAGGAGATAGCTACCTTGCTTGCATACGCCTTTTAGCCAGTTATGCTTAGATGACACTCAGATATGTGCCCATAAGGGAACAATTGGCTTGTTCACACTGTTTTCCTTTTGCAATCGCTTACTTTTGCCCACAGCAGCAATGCCACCGAACTGAGTCTGGACTGAGTCCAGGAGTTCTTATCCAGCAGTTAATAAATGCCTTCTGTATTACGGCATTTGAGAGAGGCTTTTGGATTTCTAGCCTCTTCAGCTCTCACTTCCATTTCAGAAAGGTTCCCCATGTCCCTACATAACAGGTTTCTGGCATAGAAAAATCCCTTTTCTTCCTTTGTGAACACTGGTGTAAAGAATTTGTATGGCTTGTCTGCCATGGCCTTATCTGTGCACTCCTTTAATACTCTGATCATCAGCTGGGCTATAGACTCTCTGAATTTCTGAAGGATGGTTTCTTATTTACAGTCTTACCTACCACATACTTAGTCTTTTGTTCTCAAGCAGGGTTTGTTTAAAAAAAAACAAACCCACCAGATGTTCCTTCTCTCCGGCAGTTTTTAACATAATTCTGGTGTGGTAGATCCATCTTGAAGAGTAACAACATTCTTCAGAAGAGGTGGTGTTTCCAATCAAGTTTGAAATACTCTTTTGACCAACTGACATAATTATAGGCTGTTAATGCTGTAAGGCTCTGCATGTATATAGAAGCGTCAAATGTCTCTTATCATCTGGGGTCTGCTGACAAGGAGCAGAACTGTGGAAAAAGAGCCTCAGGTCCAAAGATTGCTCCAGACTGGGAGTTTAACTGGTAAACCATTTACGGATCACTGTTTCCAAACTCAACCATAGACCCGTCTTTTTGTTATCCTCTTAGGAAAAAAACCAAAAAGTCTTTCCTGCCATGGCTTTTTTTTCCCTCCTTGGAGTATGGTCACAAACTGTTTGATGCAGGGGGTTTCAGGACAGTTCCTACACCATCCTCACGTTCACTATCCCCACTATGACTTCATTTCCTCCAATTTATTTGTGAGCCAATGGTCTTAATTTTGTGATCCTGTTAATTTAGGTGTTGCAGTCTTTTCCTGTGCATAAGGCTATCCTTTCACATAAAGTTTCTACCAGCCCTTTTCTGAACCTGTTCCTCCTAGGAGCTACATACAACAGCTGTGTTGCTGAAATGGTAAGGAATTAGTAAAAAGAAAGGTCTGCATTACTAGGAAGCCACAAATAGGAAAGAAATCCTTCAAAGCTTAAAACTCATTTCTGAGCAAACAGGTTTTAAGCAGGGGATTCTTTCCTGGGTTAAAAGTTATTTTGCAAAACCGTTCCAACAGGACATGAAACAATGCCGCTACGAATGAGAAGCTATTGCTTATATGATTGCTGCCTAGGACTGAACTCTGGTTCTTAGCTTGCCTTCATGTTTTGCTTTGTCAGGTTTCCAAATCTACTTTGTTTTCACTAGTTTAAATGCTTGAAATGCCATCTGAATGTCTGTCAAGTATAAAGCGGAGGTTAATTTGTAGAGCACTGACTATTGCGAGGATTTGCAGAGTGCTGCCCATGTACCAGTAATGGTACAACTCAAAGCTATGTGCCGATGACTTCTGGCCAGTAATTGCATCCTCATGCTCATGGCTGGGGCAGTGATCGATGCCAACAGCACCACCAGAGTGAACTGAGTGTGGGAACTGGAGGATGGCAAGACACTGGTGGTAATGTCCATGTCATTTGTGGTGTTTCTAAGCAGTCAGCGGACAAAAAAAGACAGGGATTGTAATAGAGAATATTTTTTTATGATTTGAAATACTCAGACTAATATTTAGTTCAACAGCATGCTGCTTCTCTGATTCTACTTTGCCAAAAAGGGGGCATAGGATTTAACGCTTCATGGATTTGTTATTTTCCTGGACTTCCCCTCTAAATCTGATATCTTCTGGTAACTTAAGGAAGTATAGTTTCCGGAACACAGTTGGAGTGAATGTAAGCTTTCCCTGCAGCATTGGAAAACTACAATGCCATTACTCAAATTGTGACTATTGTGTAAACACTAATATTAAAAACATTGTTTGTTACTTTGTTAAAAAGCCTTTTTTCCTGTCACTGAATCCCAACCTAGAAGCCAAGACTGGATCTACAGATAAGAGGTTGTTTGCATGCATCAAGTCTTGCACAGCCTAGAGAGGGAAAACTTTTTGTGTGTGCCTGAAGTCTTAGATTGAAGTGTTCGTATTGCACATGTGCCTATGAACACAAGGTGGGTAAGGTTTGCCAATGGTTGTTGAAGTTTTGCTTTTAATTTTCTTGCTTTCTCACTGTTATTTTAAGTCTTTGTAAATTTATTTTCATATTTTGGGGTTTTGGGTAGTAAAAGCCATTCTGAATAAAAGAGCCTTTTAGGTTTAAATTAGATGTTAGGGGGAAGTTTTTTACAGAAAGAGTGGTGAGGTGCTGGAACAGGCTGCCCAGAGAAGTAGTGGATGCCCCATCCCTGGAAGTGTTCAAGGCCAGGTTGGATGGGGCCCTGGGCAACCTTGTGTAGATCCAGGCCTGGATGTTGGTGGCCCTGTCTGTGGCAGGGGGGTTGGAGCTCTCTGATCCATGGGGTCCCTTCCAACCCAGACGATTCTATGATTCTATGATTCAGGTGAAAGATAGAATATGTTTTAATAACAGAGTACCCAAGATCTCACAGCTTTATCATGGCTACAACCTATGACCAGTTATATTTTTTTCTATTCATGTGACGGTTATGGTGATAGTTATTATGACAACTACAGAAAATACTAAAAGCAGAATGTTGTAGGTCATATGTATTTAAAAAAAAAGCCACAAATAACTAACATGTCCTTAATCTGTATTTCTATAGAGAGGGACAAATTACTAGTTCATTCTGTCAAGGCATTACCTGTGAAAGGAAGTTTGTTGTACTTTTAGTACCTTAATCTGTAGTGCTGTATTAACTCAGCAAGTGCAAAGAAAGGACGCAGTTAAAATTTTTGGAAGGAAAAGACACATGAATATTCTGACTGCTATATCCAGACCCAAGGATTTTATATAGACTTAGGTGTTTCAGTCATTGCATGAAAAAGAAAGACAATATCTTGTCTTCCCTCTCAAACAAGAAAGATAAATGGGAAAAAAAAAAGAAGACATTAGTAATTACTTGAATGGAGTATCACTTCAGCAAGTGCATTTAGTGATGAAAAATTATGCAGGCATCAATTAGAATTACTTCCCAATCCAGTAATGGTGTCCTGGTTATTAAATATATCCTAGAAGCATTAATTAATCCCATTCCCCACATCAATTCAGTTACCTTCCCCCCTTTAGATCTCCACCAACTCTCTACCTGTTTTTCTTTCTATCTGTTCTGCTTCTTCTGTGATTTCTTAGGTGCTACAGCCCTATCTTCCAGGGCTAGAAGGAGAAGCAGCAGAGCAGTTCCTTGGAAGCTATGTTAAATAAGGAGAGCAGCAAAGAAAGTTTTTCTTCTCCCTCATTTTCCTGCCAGTATCAGCTCCTAAGACTCATTGAGAGCTCTCACTGGTCATCTTTCTTTTCCCAAATGTTCCCTCAGGAGGTAAAACTAAATCTTACTTAACCATAGCAATAGAAAGCATATGTAATGTCGGGTAAAATTCATTTTTTTATAAAATGTGAAATAAACCCTCCTATTTCCAATAGACACTATATAGCAGTTTCTAGCATTAAAAACTGTCTCGTCCCACTGTACAGACCAGGAATTCTGGCATGAAATGTGCTGCTGCTCCTGGTTGCCCAGTACCTGTCTTGGAGAGATTGTTAAAAAAGAAATGTGAATACGTTTTTATGATTTGGCTGTGCAATGATGACGAACTTCTAGATTTCTTGAAAGTAGTTGATTTAAGTTATCTTAGTTTCATGTTGCTGTAAGATCTTCTAAAACAAACAGCATTTGACTAAGCTGGTTTTCCTGAATGGAATATTCTGAGAAAAATCTGGCAGCTGCAAAATCCTTATCACTTACCACAAGACAAGAGGTATTGTTCCTGTCTAAATTCTGTAATTGCATTCTGCCTGCTTTACATTTTTCTATGCAATAAAATAGCTGTGTCTGCTCCCAAATTAGAACAGTGATGTCAGGTGAGTTAAGTGTTCCACACAGTGACAGATACAGTTAAACTGATACAATTAAACAAATAAATTTCTGTGTCAGATACGTACAGTCATGAAATGCATTAATAAAGTATAGTAATAGTCAACAAAAGGTGCAAAGGTAAATTCTCAAATGTTAGAAAGCACAGAAGTTATCGGTGTGGCCTGTATTGAACTACCTTGTAGTATGATGTTATTGCTATTGTTTGCCCACCAGAAAATTGCAAAACTTTGCTTTTGTTGCTGCTGTTAAATATGTAGCATGATGCTAGTAACTGGTTTTGCAGACTGTTTGCAAGCACAGAGATGTATTTCAAACAAAGAGATAAAGTCTGAAGATTTTTAGGTAGTTGACACTGCTCAGGGCTGACGTCTCCACTTTTCTGAGGTGATCCAGGAGATTGCAGATCAAAGAGAGTTTGTGCTTGTGAGGCTCATACAGAGTCCCTGGAGCTTTCTCAATGATTCATCACCACTGATACAAATGGTCAAAAAATGATCTTCTGAAAATCTGGATACTAAAACACAGTTAGAGGACTACTGTAGACTTTTGGGGTGAGTTTCATTGGAAAAACATTGCGGATTTTTTTTTTCTTTGCATGTGTAAGTAAACAAGATAGAGTTAAATATACCACTCACTTTGGAGTTTTAAGCTTCAAAGGAAGATACTATTTGTAGAAAATAGCATTCTAGTTTTTGCTTTCAACTATTGGAATGCTGTTCAGAACTCCAGCAAAACTGAAACAGAGCATGGAGAGATGAGTTAATAAATAGGTGGTGAGTGTACAGGCTTTCAACTGACAAGTAGATGCAGTTTCTGTACTGTACACACAACTCACCCCTTGAGTGCACAAGCAGAATGAATGTTGTGCATATGGGAAAGGAGAAGAAAAGTCTTTTACGTTTTTGTATCATGTTAAGCAATGTAGCACAATAAGTTTTCCAGATAGCAGGTTGATGTTTCAAACAAGACAAAAAGCAATAGCGTTTGTGCTTAGCATTTCCAGAATAGCAAACAATAGGTAGGACATAAAAATATCTTGGCTATTTCAGTTATATCAAATAACCATTTTTTTCAGTCTTAGTGACATGAAGTCTATTGGGTTTTATCAAATCTGTTCCCATTTATTGCAAACAATAAGCATTCTTTACTTGACACACATTCCTATGAAATTTCTAATAATAAAGAAATTAAAGAATATTACATAGAGTAGTTCATAGGAAATATATTTGAATAGGATTTGAGATTATGCATCTATCTATTATTTATATTTATTTATCTTTAAATCTAAACCACATAATACTATAGTTCACACAGAGCAAAGCAAATTTTATTTTATTTATTCTCTCCTTCCTCTGCATATTGAATATTTTGTCTAATACTGAAGATATACAGGTAGAGTTTTGTTTGTAGATTCTAATTTTTTTTAATAATCTGGAATTTATTTTTTGTTTTCTTTTAGTCACGTGTTGGAAAACGCTAGTGAGGTGTTTTGTTTGGTTAACATTGACTCCATTTTATTGCTAACCAGGTTCAACTGACTGGACTCCCTGTATAAAAGGCTGACCTGCCTCCCTGTATAAAAGGCTGACTGAAATTACATATGAAGATTTATGCATTTTAAAATCTTGGCTCTTGTATCTTTAAAACTCAAGTGGAAATAGTTTTAGAGCTTTTGCAAGACACATAGACTTCCATTTTTGGTAGAATATTGTTTTTCATAACATTTGGCAATTCAGGTTCTTTTATTGGCTGAACTGTGGAATCAAAATGAATGTATTCATATATTTAAAAAACCCTTACAGGATGATTGCCCTTTTGGCAATGAAATCATAGCTTGATAGAGCTGTCTTTTTTTTGAATTAGTGACTGCATTGCTATTATCTCTTTTTAACAGAGATAAAATTTGATTAAGCTGAAGGAGTTTTGGAGGCACTTGCATTTTTCAAAGCGGTATTCACTCCTATTCATTTCAAGAAAATGAATAATAAAATCAGTATGTTGCTTGTCCATCTAAGGGTTAGGTGAAGAGTTTGTAGAAATTTCTATAAATCTCTGATGAGCATGATGCTTGTAAAGGTTCAAAGAGCTTTCTGTCTTTAATAAAAGCTGCTGATGTGATACAGAAGGAATGCATAGTCTTA
>VZTU01001196.1:11584-67233 GCA_013400835.1 Zapornia atra
TTTTTTCAGATCTGGTATCTACAAAATCCAGTGTAGGCTTACTATGTTTGGTTGTTTTTCTTAAATCCTGAAATAAAAATGTAAAAATAGATTTGTGTGGGGATCTCCTCCAAACTGGTTATGTTCAACTATGCTCAATACAGTGCTTTTTTTTTCAAGGTGAAGAAAAGCCAGTGGGAAGCTCGTAGACAAATTAAAAATAAAATTCTTATTTAGAATCTGGTTGATTTGTAAGCAGCTAAATGTGCTTACAGTTGCCACCTTCCAACTGTTGTGTCAAATTCTTATCACACTCTTGTTTTACTTAACAAGGCAGTCCTGGAATAAGTAAAAAGCAAACCCTAAAAACTCTTCTCTCATCTTCTGGAAATCTATGCCATGGAGACTTAAGCCAAAGTGCCCTATTTGTGTTCATTAACCTTTAATGAATTCTTTTCTCTGTCTTATTTATCCTATAATTTTCGAACATGTATCAACTCCTAATGTATTCACACTTTGAGCTTTGTTTCTTAATGGAGTGAAACAGAACTTCTTGTCTGTGCTGAACCTCGAAAAGGATAGTTTATCTGATATCATCTTGTAGTAGAAGTGTCAGGGTTTGTCTCTCATTTATCTTCCTGCTGTTCCTGATTTTGTAGTCTTGAATGTGGCTTGCAGGCCAAGCAGGTGTAGTCAGATTAGCTGTTTCTTGCACCAAACTTGTTTCACGCTTTGGATTGCCTCATTTAACTTTTTCTTACCAGTTCTTAATTTCTTTGATATCTCTTTTTAAAATGGGAACTACAGAACTGCACTGTGCTCCTTGTAGTGTGCCTCAGGAGTTAATAAAACCTTTGATTTATGAAGATGCTCTGTCCTCCCTTCCTCTCCTGGTAAATTCTAGCCTTCTATTTGCTTTCTAAACTAACTTATCTGAAGTTTTTATAGTATTATTCTAACCCCAGTAAGTTGTTTCTGAATTATGTTGTTTCTGATTCCATCTATTTATAAGTATGTTGAACAGTAGAGGCCCCAAGGATACTTTTAACTCTTCAAAAGCAAATTGCTAGGTGAGCAGCAGTAGAATTTGGCGTGCAAGAAAGAACAAATGCTTTAATCTGTACTAACCATGTGTTTTTTTCCACATGATGATGTCTGCATGTTCTATAGGGCAGTTTTGATTTAAAAAATGTTACACTGATATAAAGCATACAACAAAAATTATCTGTTTCAGATAGAGGATGCATGTTATTGAGTGTTCCAATGAAGGAAGATATCAATGAGAATAGAATGACACTTTGCCAAAATAAGTCTTGCATTTTTTTTCTTAATAGCAAGAATTCCCCCCCTCCTCTCATAAACAGGAACAGTTTAGTGGTTGGAAAAAATTGATATTGCTGAATGAAAAATGGGAGCAGAAATGCACTGGAGACTTTTGGCTTACAACTAGTTTAACGAATGGGAAAGCAGAGAGAGGTTAAGTAGTAGGAGTGATGAAAACTATTGAACTCTCTTTATCAGGGAAGATTAATAGAATAGAAGCAGAAGGCCTACTAGATTTTGAATGAACTAGACTTAAAGTGCTTAATCTTCAAGTACTAATTCAGTGAAGATGTCACCATTTTCAAAGAAAAAGGCCAAAAGATCTGAACATCATGTGTTCCTTTTAGACCAGGAAAGAATTTATATGAAGGAATATTGGATGTGAGATGAAGATGTTTCTAACAAGCCTGAAAATCTTAAGGTTTGAATTTTTGTGTTGAGAAAAAAGGTGAACAAAAATTGTTTCACACTCCACCACCCATCAGAAAGACTTGTATTGATCACTTGCAAGTGCCAACAGTTCTCAAAGCTGGTTTTGTTTTGTTTTGTTTAAATTGTTTTCTTTTCTCTGCTATTTGAATAGTTTACTTAGGAGTATCTATAGATATTTCTTTTGTTTTTCAAACTGGGACTAATGCTGCTTTTCCATATTGGATGAGAACTCCAGAATAAACCCATTGTAAGCTGCCTTCTCCTCATAGCTCAATTCCTTGTGTGCTTTCCTTAGAACTTGCATGTCCCTCGACCCCATTTGATGATTGATTTAAGTTTTTAATGCAGCCTCAAAATGCTTGTGCCTCCTCCACTCAGAGCTAGACTTTATCTTTCCTTTATGTTTGGAGCCCGTGTGGGCTTTATCATTATATTTTTCTTGTATGCTTTCCACAAAGGGAGATTTTGTTCCACTGTAAGGGCTTATGTTGTTCTAATTGGTATGGCTGACTTGATAGTATCCCAAGGTTCAGGGTCGTACAGTGGTAAGCACATTGCAGAAATGTGCAGTAATGACAAAAAATGTTTTTTTGTTGCAGTTATTACAGCTTTTTGACAGCCTTTGCAGATCTCCTACAGTAGATTCTGAGGTTGCAACCATCTTTACTTACTTCTGTTTATATACTTATATGGTATTTATTGCTGTATAAGTTCATTTTATAATGGGAACTTTTTTTTTTGGATGTTTTTCTACATGATTGTGAAGATCACAGGCTCAGGATGATGTTTAATTAAAATAATTGTTGAATTTGAGCAAAGCTTTTGTGGATAGTTTTTGAGAGTTACTTCTGTGATCCATCTGGCCTGCCCCAATGGTTAAGTTATCACTGATCTTATTTAGAATAGTTGTCTGCTAGAGTTTGGGACATTGAAGTTTGTGTCTTAAGGAAATATTTATTTATTCCAAATTACTGACTAAGGCAACCAACTGTACGATGTCACTAGTCTAGTGTCCTGTGTAAGCCCGACTGATCTGAATTTTAAGAAGGAGTGCACTCTTTCTGACACCATAGTTTTAAAAATAGTTTTTGTCTTCAACTTCCATATATAGGAAGAAGTCTTCAGAAAATAAACCAAGAATTAATGCTACCTGGGTCTATCAACAGCAGCTGCTGATTGGCTGAATCCATGTGTGTGCAATACATATGTTCAAGGAAAGGAATTAATTATAGTCTTGTGTGTGTCTCTAGGAATCCGGAAAGACCGCAGAGGTGGGCGAATGATGAAACAAAAACGTCAAAGAGAGGAGCAGGATTCCAGGAATGGGGAGGCTTCTTCTACGGAGCTGCGAACTCCCACCATTTGGACAAGTCCACTGGTGGTGAAACATAACAAGAAGAGCAGTCCGGCCCTGTCCCTGACGGCAGAACAGATGGTCAGTGCCTTGCTGGAAGCTGAGCCACCCATAGTTTATTCTGAATATGACCCAAATAGACCATTCAACGAAGCCTCTATGATGACCCTGTTGACCAACCTTGCAGACAGAGAATTAGTGCACATGATCAACTGGGCAAAGAGAGTTCCAGGTAAGGAAAAAAAGCCCCAGTGGATTATAAAAGCCCCTACAAGACAAACCAATAAAAAAAAAAAGTACCTATGCCCTTCACACTAAGTATTCTAATTGCATGCAAATTATTCACTGAAGTATAAATACATAACAAATGACAAAATTTATGGTTGATAAAAGCTATAGTGCAATATGGGTGACTTTCAAGCAATGATGTATTCAAGGTTTTTCCCCACACTATAGAATGCTGGCCAGTTGTTTGATTGCAACACCTTTTTTTTTTTTCAGATAAAACCCAGAAAAATTAGAATGAAAAGCAGATTATCAAAAGCCATTTCTAATCTATTTGGTCTAATCAAGTAATGTTAATTATTTAGATCCCTTTTGAAAAAATCACTACTCTCCTATCTGTAATGTAAGCCATATATTCAGCATCACTACTGAGCCCATAAATATTAGTGTTATTTAGTTAATTGCCAGTTTACCATTTTTGACCATAAATTAAAGATCTTTCATGAGTTTTGGGTCTGAGAAAAAGAGCCAGAACAGTAATTTTTGTATGATTTTTTTTCTTCCCACTGGAACTAAATGTTTTTATCATTTTGGTGCATCATGGTTGCTGAGCTATGAGCCTTGTTTTCTGTAAGGGAATTACAGAATTGTGGGAAGTATGAAACATTTTGATTGAACATATGTTCACATTCATTCATGTAGTTCAATTAATTTATATCAATGAAGCAAGAGAGTAGTTCTGTAATTAAAATGAATCATCTTTTAAAACTGCAATCTACAAGACTACTCTTCTTAAGTTAACATTTAAATATTTATTATAATTTATTGCACATACTCTACTTTTAGCTTTGCAAAAATACTTGCAGACACAGTAATTTATACTTCACCAGGATTCTGATCCCTTAAATTATTACGGTAGCCATTTATTTCATTAAAATTCTGAAGCTACTTTATGAAGGCATGTTAGAGAACACTACCACAGTTCACTCTAACATGGTGCATTACCTCAACAGCATTGCAACGGGGTTATGCCATTTTTCTGTTTTCCTTCATTTGAACTTGGCAAGACTCTTCCTGGTAAATCAATAGGCCATAAAACCCGAGTCTTTTCCAGTCCTTATGGTTTCCCTTTTTACCACTTTTCACATGTCACTTTGTGGGCTCCAGCTGTGATCAATGAGAACCTGTGCGTGTTTCATTTCTCATCGTGTCTTATAAGAAATCACCTGAGAATTTTACTCTTGACAAAGTCACAGTGGTTAAAGCCTGATCCAAGTGGTTAAAGCCTGATCCACAGCCTTTCCAAGTCAAGGGCGGGTTCTCATGTTAATTTAGGTATGCTTTGGATTGCGGAATCGCTGTGTGTTAGGGGTTGGAAGGGATCTCGAAAGATCATCTTGTCCAACCCCCCCACCAGAGCAGGATCACTTAGAGTAGGTCCCACAGGAACGTTTCCAGATAGTTTCTGAATGTCTCCACAATCATGCCTTTACAAAATGCTTTTGAAAAATGAACATATGCCCATAGTGTTAAAGCTATCCACTGTCAAAACAGTTAAATTCAAACGAATTTTCTACTGATTTTAGAGAAACAATTAGTCTAAGTCTGTTAAAATACATTCATTTACATTCAACATGAACACACTACTTTCTAAATTCATTAAGCTGTTGAACTGGAAAAAATTGTCTTTTATGACATTTGATTTTGATAGTTAATATAATTAATGAAAATGTGTTTAGATACAAGACAACACTGTTAGGGAACTCAGATCTGTTTTTTTGCTCATAAATCTCTTTAAAACTGCTTGTCACAAGATGATTACATCAGGCAAACATCAAAAAACTGTCTGGTTTCCCAAATGCACCATTTATTTCCTAAGCAAGCTCTGAAATTGGAAAATCCAATGCATAAGTTTATCAACTATTTGTGTATATCCAGTGTATTTTACATTTAAAGAAATGTACCTGCTAACTGACAAAATAGTTCCTAAGGAAAAACTAAGCCAAATGACTCTATGTATATGCATTAATAAGTACTCGAACAGGTGAGGTTTGATTAAAAAACTAGTGAACTTTGGTTAACCCTCCCCAAATATCCCTTTGCAGGCATAGCTCCATCTATTAGGCACTGTACAAATAATAACAAAGAAAATTTTGTGGGTTCTGAAATTGCTGGTTCTTGGTGTAGCTTGGAGGGCAGTGTGCATGATGAAAAGCAGAAAGTAAAGCATTTTAGACAGTTGATAGAAAAGAATTCAAGCCTCTAAAATTGGATCCTTGGAGAGTAGGTCTTTTAGAGCAAGGTGCTTAATTTTTTTAATCTGTCATTTGGTCCCAAGAAATGGTTGAGTATTCTTAGTTCCTGATATTAAGTCTGGGAAGTACTGATCACCTTTCAAAACTAAGGCTTTTTTTTGGACGGCTAGTCTAAGTTTCCTTCAGCTGGAATGTACTGGCAATAAATGCACATCCAGAGAAAAGTGTCTAGCACTGTAAGTTGAATTTTCACCTCCACAGTTTATTACCTTTCAGTACTCCATTATTACTAGGGGATTATGTAATACTGCTTAATTAGAGAGGATGTTCATATGCTTTATGCAAAACCAGAAGAATTGAATTACTTTTTTCTGTCAGGTGAAACATTTTGTGCAACAGCATTATGGGATACCACTCTCAGCTAATTCACTACGGTTTCCAGCTTTGGATTCAAGGGTAAAAAAAATCTTTTTTTAAAAAGCGAATGTGCTTTTTACCAGTAGAAAAAAGCAGTTGCAGGAAACAGCCTCTCCTATGCACACCTCTCAAGCCTTGGAAGCATTGCACATGTTCATTTAGCTAAATGCAGGCACTTAGGAGATGGAAAGAAAGCGATGACCAAAGTCAATATGAGTGGCTGGGTTGAAAGCATATTTGTTGAGGAAGGATGAAATTGACATTAACAGAGCAGAAATGCAATGAAGATACAGCTTACAAATAAGTGTATGGACTTTCAGAGACATGTTTATAGTTTATTTTGCTGTGTTGACTTTAAAGTAGAGGGAGTGTGTCAAAGCAAGTAGTAAAGACACTGCTTTGGTCAGCCAGTCTTTCTGATGATGGGCATGGAAGGTGACATTGAAGAAAAATCGGCTATTTAGATGCTGTACTAGATAGAAGTGAATCCATTCTGCAAAAAAGAGTGATGAAAATTAATTTAAGATGGACTGTGTAGTATAATGTAGGCAGATACCTGCTGTAAAAACATGCTGAGGACAAATCTTCAAAATGACACGAGTTATCTTTGCAGACACACTCTGACTGGGAAAGTGAGAACTGGTCTAAATCTCTATTTCAACTAGTTCAGCATTACTTCAAACTTGCTTAAATTGCCTCTGAAATCTTGGGAGTGTTAAAAAGTTTCTGAGGAAAAAGAGAACTTGGGGCAGCTTCTTGTACATATCCTTAAAAAGTGGTCCACGATATTTAAGCATAACATGATCATTAACTGAGGTCATAACAAAGCTCTCCTATGAGAATGCAATTCTTAATATGCCAAAAGTATAAAAGCTTGTTTTAATTTTCCTTTGAAACCTTGGCCATTGATACAAGGGGATTTGCCAGATTACATGGACAAAAAACCTGCACAGTGTCCTATGACATATACAAAAAATTCAGGATGCCCCATAAAACTTGGTCTTTACATGGCCTAATGAAGATTTTGGCTTAAGTTCTCCCATCCCAGATGGCCTCTGTAAGACACCAGTGGTGCCTTCTGATTACCCCAACCAGCTGGAATAGAAAGTAGCTGCGTATAAAGCAGGTGCAAACAGATTATGATGGGCTAGACTTTAGGTACACATGTAAATGGAACCTTTTGCCATTTAATTGGAACAAATCACTAAAAATCACATGTACTCCAGGTATCAACATAGATGAATAAATGTTCTGCTCATTTCTGAATCACATATTCCTGAAAGTTATGGCTTTCTATTTTCTTCTTGGTTTACATAATAACTTGGGGAGATATTACCACCTTCAGTCTTATAGAACGAGGGGCTTTTGTTTAGTGAATTTTCATCACAGTTTTTGATACAACGAGCAAAACCATTACTTCTATGTCAAAGGAAAGAACATGGTGTTTCATTATTCACTTACTGTATATATAATTTAATATCTCTATTTGGTGTAGTGTATTCTCTTAAGGAAGCCGGTGCTTTCAATGTAATTATCAATACTGGTTTTTGTGCAAAAGGTCTTGAGATGGTAAGAGACATTACAAGCTTATATAGTGAGCTCATGGTAAAGAGTGTAGCTTTAAGGACATTTTGTTGCAAGGGCGAAATCTTTGGCACCGCTGCTACAATCTTGTATAACTATTTACTACAAGTACAGTAGCTGTACAACTTAATAGCCCTAAAATGGTACGCTGGGCATACAAGCTTTGAAGTTTTGAGATGATTCACGGGGCTGTACTTATTTTATGGCTTCGTGAACCGAGGAGATAAACATTTTGGCACTGATTTTTTTTTATTTCAAAGCCGCAGAAGTTGCTATTTTCTTAAGATATTGTTTTCCTATTTGACCTTCTAAACCGCTCTGTTTGTTAAATTAGGAACAGTGTGTAAAGAGGCCAACAATAGCCACAATTTTACATTGCACTTCAGTGACACTAAACCTTGGAAAAAAACCCAACAAGCCAACAATTGGTTTTCAGTGGGATGAAAGAAGTCTTATACAAGAGTTGTGTGCATTAGTAACCCTTTAGGTGCAGGACAGTTTATAGAGCTAAGTGTCAGTATCCTCCTGGCAATAATTTGCACTTAGCTAAAAAAAAAAAAAAAGGAATAATTGTCATTCCTGTAATAAGTTTTAATTAACCTTCCAAAATAGATGCTTTATAGTCTCCTGTCGAATGGGCTTGCATGTGGAGATTCGCAAAATGTTATTAAAAACCCCATTCTTCTGCTTATCTGTTTAATCTTTTGAAGTGATACTCCAACTGCTCCCCTGACTTCACAGGGGAAAAACAGAGGAAATAAATAGATCTGTAGAGCAACAGAGAAATTATAACAACCATCTGGGTCTTTCTTTATGGCTGCTTTTTCTAATTTAATTTCTGTGAAGTTGCAATTCATTACCATCAATGTAAGAGATAGGAAGCAGTTCTTACAGTGTAATAAGTAATCTCTTGAATTTGAATGTCAGACTGACAGGTATCATGCAATAGCAGAGTTAAAATTGTTGAATATGAAATAAAAGCTGTCCACCCCTGTTTTTTATTAGTCTGGGAAGCATCTTTAGTTTTTAATATCTATATTGTATAAAATGAAACAACCTCCCCTTTCTGTCCTCCTTCGCCCAGATCCTAGGTGCTGCATGAGACAAAGCCACTCTTGCAAGTAGCTTTTACTTTTACTATCTATAGAATTATTTTTGGTACTTTTGAAGCACAATGAGTTGCTCCCTACAGTAGAGAAGTTTGGAACAAAAGGGTGAGACCATGTAACGCAAATGTGTGCCGGTGAGAGAGCCAGGGGAAGAGGCTGATTCTAGAGGGCAGGGAGATGTCTGACAGAGTTATATACACCAGGAGCTTGTATCAGACAGTGAAAAGCTGGAGCTGAGAAGGAACAGTTCACCAGAAGTGCTTGGAAGGAAACATAAACTTTGGCTGCAGGTATCTATGGGAACGAAAATGTAGACAGTGCTTTCACTAGATGAAGACTGGAAGAAAATGGTATCAGGACAAAAAAGGATCAGAGTCTGAATAACAGCTGTGACACTGGAAATTTGAGAGGGGTCTTAGTGCAGTTGGCTTTACAGAAGGGGAGATAAATGCATCAGAACAAGGGTTAACAAGGTCACCACCATCAAGGAGAGTCCAACAGAAGAGAATGTGGAGAGCATGTGCAGGAGGACCAGAAGACGATAATGCAATCAGTCAGACAAGCCAACAGTAAGTTTAGTAGTTTAGTCCCAGGCCTCTTATACAATCCTAGGGCTCCTGCTGGAGGGCAGATACTTGTTCAGAGGCTCTTTGAAGCAGAAGGGTCTGTTCCCTCTGCCGCAAGGAAGAGACTTGGGATGTTGTCTATTCAATATCCACATCCCACTTTCTCTTCCAAACCATAGTCTTTGAGCTTCACACCCAACTCTTTCCCCAGCAGTTTCCTGACAGTGGCGATTACAAGAATATATTCAAACTGGGTCACTTTATTCACTTGGATTTTCAATCAAAGGAAACAGAGTTAGGAAAGGAAAAGTAGTTAGAGAACCACTTTGAATCTTTCCTTAGATAACCTTTGAATCATCTTAGAAATATATCTTTGAAGGTTGTCTACTACCTATCTTGCAACATTTATCTTTTCTTTTTATTTTTACTAGATTTTTTTTTTTTTTACAAATTCCTAAAACTAATTCTATAGCTAACCAGGTTTTCTTTCTTTGCCCAGAATAAAGACATTCTGAAGAATGTCAGTTGTTGATGCTGTTATGTGACTGCATCTGCTTATATCCCTTTTAGCCTCATTCTGCAGCTGCAATTAAAAGCTCTGCTTCATATGTGAGGTGATATTTCATTCAATGATCTGATATATACCAGAATATCAGTAATTCTTTCTAAAATTAGAAAATATAAATTTCAGAGTAATTCATAGAGAGTGTGACATTGCCCTCTTCTTCAAAAAGGTAGTTAGTTTGCATAGAGAGGTGATTTCCAAAAAGATTTTAATTAAGCATACTACCCGTCCTTCTACCCTCTTTGAATTTAGGAAAGCTCTAATAAGATACAAGTTTATAAACAAATGCAGAATGAAAATGATTCTTTTACTTATGTCCCATAACTAGTTGTTATCTGTGCACAGAAAGTACTGTAAATGAGTTTCTGCTAAGATGGAGGTAAATGTGTGAAAATGCACTTCTTTTTTTAGATAAACTGTATTTAGAATGAAGGAAATGTAGCTAACATAATTCTTCATAACATTTGTCCAATAAAACAATAACAGTTGGAACCCCAGTATTTTTAAAGTGCTATAATAGTTGTTTTCCCAGAGATGCCTTAGTTCCCTTTTTTCTCTGTGGAAGTGAATAGTCTGAAAAGCAATTAATGCAGGTATCCAAAGCCATCAAATTTTAGCTCAGCACAATAACTATATTCTACTTTAGTTGATTTTTTTATCTAAACACAGCCTCTGTTAGAGTGGTGAACCTCAGATACATCTTACCATCCAAATATCCCTGCATGGAGTATGTGCTGAAATGTAAATCTGAAGACAAATTTAGCCTGTTAACCTCTGTTTCTACAAGCATGCACATATCCAAACACATTTATTAAGATTATGGAACTGCTCCACATATGTAAAGTTCATTGTGTACACAGTGGTTTTAAAATCAAGACCAAACATGCTATTACAAGGATGCTTAGGTTCTGAACTTTCCAGAGTAAGACATATTTGAATTCCAAAGTTTTGAACTCTAGGGCTGTCTCAAAGAACAATTATCATCAGTAACCAAAACTGACTTGCTGTGGGTAATCTTGTTTACCTGTTTGTCATATAGTGGAAGATGAGAAACAACATCAAATAGGTAAGAAACTAACATTCTTTTGATGAGAACTAATTATGTATTGGAGTTCATTGGGCATTCAGTAACATACAAGTTCATTTGATAATAGGTATTTGCCAATGAAATTGTAGTGGTCTTGGCAAACAAAGAGGCAAAGATCAGCATCCGCAGTAATAATTTTTATATTTTTAGCCAAAACTTAAGGAAATTATATACTTAAACTGTAATATATTATTTCTAAGAGAAATGATTCCTTTATAAAAACATTTCCTGCTATTTTTCTTTAGCTGATAAGTAATTTACACTCTTGGATGAACATATCTGTCTTAGAGTCTTCAGCTATGCTGAACCTTGGAGCTTTCCAAGAAACGCTCGTTAATTTCCACTCTAAGTAAACAGTAAGTAATGATCCTGCCTGATTTATTTATTTCTTAAAATAATTTACAAAAAGAATATGCGATTGTTGGAAAGCACTGATGCGATATGTATGTGCGTGTGCACATATCCATTGTTCCTGTTCACATAATTCACAGAAATTGGCCCTTTTTCTTGATGTTTAATAACTTCAACCTAATTCCTTTAGTTTCTCCCCAGGACTACATCTCTGAGCACAGTCAGCTGTAAACCCAGTAGACGTTATTTTGATATCCTTTGTATTAGCTTTCTGTTCAAGTGTGTCATTCACCAAAATCATATATATTAGATATATCAGAATTTTTAAGATACATAGAAATAATTAGGAAAGATTTATAGAAAACCTTTTATGGATAGGCTCTTACCCTGTCCGTATCCCTGCGATGGTGCATTATATGACACATCTGTTATGCAGCTCATTTATTTTCTTTGATTATCTCTCCAGGAAATGAACTATGTGTGTAAGGAGTGCATTGTTTTGTCTGTGCGTTAGTTATGGACTGCTGCGAATTTAAGCTAGTGAAAGCAAGTTAAAGCATATCCCACAGTGGAATGGGGAATGAGAAATCTGCAATTGTCTTGTTCCTCCAGGAGTTTCTTCTCAGCTAACAGTGACTATAAGAAAGTATTGCCTTCTCTCTTTCTTATGGAAAGTTCTGTTCCTTCTAAGAAATCTAGCTGTCCGCCACAGTGCTCAGCAGGGAGATAGAGATGAATTATTTATTACTGCTGTTAGACTCTGGGTCTAGACCTAAAGGTTTTCAAACCTCTTGAAAAGAGGAGACCTGGAAACAGGAGGGAGGAATCAAAATCTTCACTTTGACTCTGTACTGCTCTCTTTCCCCACCCAAGATGGGAGCTGCTCAGGATGACAGCGGGACCCAGTGATTCTCAGGGGTAGCTGGTATTCTTTGTGAGCTGGCTGACCTCAGAAAAAGAAAAACCATGTTGGCAGAAGTATCAGTGATTTTTGTCTCTGCAGATTGAGATTTTTGGTCTGGAGTTAAATTAATCCAGGAGAAAATCATGAGACTCAGAATCAAGGTTAATTTATAGATAAGGGTAAAAATATCGTTCAAAATTTCGCTTGACTGCCTTGTGTTCCTGGTTAAATTACATTCTGGGGTGTTTGAGGTAGTTCAGAAAATTAAAATCCCAGAAATCTCCTTTTACTGGTTACAGTAAGATAGGATATGTGGCAATTTAGGTTAATTAGAAATTTTCTAGAGAATATTAAACCTTCTCAATAGCCTAATAACGAAGCATCTTCTGCAACAGCTGCTGTTCCTCAGAAAACATGGCTGCAAATAGAGAAGTGGCTATACGGGCTGCTGGCAAGTGAACCAATTCTTTACTATAACACTGAACAGCCTCTGCCTGGGTATATTCATTGTGTTAGAAACAACTGGCCAGAATAAACCTACATTCATATTGTTGCCATACTAATATAAATGAATATAACCGTTTTGCATGTCCAACCTATTTCAGAATTCTCCTTTGACTCCTACAGAGGTAGTGTTTCTTATGAGTTTCATATATGTTTTCAGGACGTACTTTGTGGGATTGCAGTTTTGCATTCAGTTGAAATGCCAGCAGGAGTGATCCCTACCCTTCTGCTTCCCTTTGGGTTGGGGTGGCTGTGCAAGTAGTGGGAGTGATCTGGGTTAAAAGTAAACCTTTTGTGTGTGTGTGTGTGTGTGTTTTGGGTTGCCAATAATTTGTGTGAATTCCCTGATCCAGTTTGTCACAAAATAGTTGAGCCAGTTGAAATGTGAGGGTGAAAGTGTACCAGGGATACAGGTAAGTATTAGTATGAGGTTTCTAGAAGGTAGTATCTGTGTATCTATACTGTCTGTAGTGATGTATGGCTCTAACTCAAGCCTTTATCTAATGTAATTTCTCTTCATTTCTACTTCAATAGAGAAGTCTTTTCTAATTCCTCCTGTAGAAAGAATCTCCTGTAGGCAAGATTCTTCTTGTTACTGGCACCGTTCACAGCCTTTTTGCACCTGTTTGCTGAAGTGGATGCTGTATACATGGGGGAAGCTTGGCAATTCCCCCCTCACTCCCTGCTTGGAAAGGTTAGAGAAGACCCCGAGCAGTTATATCAAGTTCATCCTAGATCATCGAGGGCCATAGTTTCTAAGTTTACTTCCATCCCTGGGGGTGCAAGAGATTTGTAACAGGAGGCAAAGACTGGCTGATCATTTACCTGTGCTATTTGGAGGACAGAAAAACCCTGGGGCTTTCCTTTTTTCCGAGTTACCTTGTGTTTGGTTCGTTATTCTAGTTTATATTTTTTGGAAGTTGTTCTTCTGTCTTTGTCTTCCGACAAAGCATCAAATTCTTCTTGAAGTATTTTTGGGGAAAGTTTGCACTGTACAGGTAGCAAATTGTGATGGGAAGCAACAGAAGCATGTGGCAGCCTTTTGGGAATCATCAGCAGATTTTTATTCTTCTGCAAGGCAGGATTTTGCAGGGTCTGTGGGAAAGGAAAGCTCCGATGTATTTTATTCAGCAATGGTGGAATAAACCAATGATTGGTTAATTGGTTAAAGTCTGGCATATTTTAAAAGCACAAGCAGGTTCTCAGTTTATGCAGAAGAGCAGCATGTGAAAACCTGGCTTATTTATCAATGTTGCTTGTGACTAGATTTTTTTTTTCATGTGGTATGATATTCATACGAACACATCTATGGAGAATCATTGTCTCTGATATTAATACCAAATGTAGTTTGGTGTTTGTTTTTTTTTCCCTTTTTCTCCAAGGATACCTGTAGGGTTATGTTCTTTTCTGCTGGGCTGTATGGAAGAATTTTGCCTTACCACTGGGAAAAACTGATTTTGCTCCTGGCTGTTGCAAGGCCTCCCTGCGTTAGTTTTGTATAACACTCTTATAATGTGCCATAACGTATCCCTCCCTAAAATTGCTATCTCAGGACTTCTGCTGCATGGGAAAGCTGTGAGGCACACTAAATATCCCTGCTGTGAAACAAAAAAACCCCTAATTTGAAGATTCTCAGCCTACAGATATAAATATAAATTAAATCTTCTGGTTTTTTTATAGTGCTTGTTAAGTTCCTGCTTTATGCCTCACCAGTATGTCTCCTTCCAACAGTGTGTCTTCTATCTACCAGCAGTTTTACATGCTACTTTATTACTATCTTGAGAAGTATCTTTGATACTGCCAAATATATCTAAGTTAAAAATTATTATACCTAAGTCTGAAATAATGTGGTATATTCAAATACACAATGTATTTGAAATCAATTATGTTTCTCAGCTCTCTTTCTCTTCTGTCTCTTCTGGTTTTGTACCTTTGTGGCACTTTATGGTTGGGTTTTTTTTTTCTTGAAGGGGCCACTTCTAATCAAATATTTGAGAAAGATCCTGACATTTGAATGAGACATTGCCAGGCAATATAAATATATTTCCTTTGCTGTCTTATTTCAGCAGACAGTTCAGTCAGTGTTCTTTTCTTTAAACTCCAGATGAGACATTTTCCTTTTCTTCCCCACCCCGCCTTCTTTATCAGTAGTTGGGCTTCTGAGAGATTTTGGTAAAACTTCCCCATTGGGGTCTGATGAATTCAGATCTGCTCTTCTTCAGCTGACGGTGAATAATTGCTATCAGCTTTCATAGGAGATGGTTTTTTTCTACAAGTTATGCTGTGAAATATCTTTTAGGTGCTGATTTCGTGTAGGTGGGAGACAGAGGTATTGCTTTGCCAGAAACTGCTCTGAAATAATTCAATAATGGGATGTCAGCAGTAGTTCGATATAATGTTGGTGAGCTGGTTTTCCCCTTCTTAACCAGCTACCAGCCTGTCACTCTGTTTCTTGGCTCCCGAGTCTCTGAGCAGATTGAGGATAACTGATGTTTATAGGGGTAGGGCTATAGTTACCTGTGTTTGTAGATGTTCATAAATATATTTGAGTTATAGAAATAGATAGCAAAAACCAAATAACTTTCTGTACCAAATAACTTCATGAAATGTAGGTGAAATGAGCAATCGGATGATAATTGCTGCCTCAGAGCGCCTACACCCAATACAGCACTGCCTATGAGGATAGGACCCTTCCGCCTGCAAAAGTCTTCTATATACAAACCAAGTTGTGCCTTGAGGGTCAATACGCTGATGCTATTCATAAAACGATCTCCTAGTCTATGTCTGAACTGGGTGAAGTGGCTCTACTTCTTGATCCAAGTTAAGGTTTTATTTTCACCCATTAGGAATCTGTCAAACTCATATTCTGTATACAGGTAAAAGAAAACCAAAATAAATCTAATTTTCTCTGTAGATAAGAAATATGAAAAATACCAGTATTTTAACAGTTTGGGAAAAAAAAAATCAAATTATAAAAAATCCAAAGAAAACTCGCTGAATATTAAGTTACACATTTTTCTTATAATCTTTAATTTCTGCTATTGTACTTATTAGAAGATACTGCTATGATTTTTTATATGTGATGGAATTGAATGAAACTTTCCAGTCCTGACAAAGGATGATAAATATGGTTTATAGATCCAGTTACTTTGGATAAGTTTGTACACGGTTCCACAGCTTTTCCAGATGTCTCCATCAAAGTTGTGTGAATAATTACTTTCTTTGTTTCCTGGCAGATTAAAAAAATAAGAAAGAACCATTTTCACTTAGTACAAAATGATATTTTTGACATTTTTGCTAGATAATAACTATTTCATGTGAAACAAAACATTTTATCCAATACAAAATAATAAACTTCATTGAGATTGCAAATATTTTAGTCACCTTTTTAAAATTAAGAGAATTTTTGAAAAATAATTCTAAAATTCATAGAGCTTTAGGTGCCTTTCACAATGCTGTGTAGGAATAGGTGCCTGGTGCGTGATGAAAACAGATGAGGCAGCTAAGAGAGAACCTCTGTGTTCCCTGATCAAAACCAGTCTGGATGTATTTGTTTATTTTTATTTGTGCAATCTGACATGTTCTCCAGACTGTTTTTAACTCATCAACCTGCCACTCTCCAGGGTAAAACTCTCTGTTAAAGTGCTTCGAACCAGCTCTAGCTTCAGCCTATGGCTCAGCAGGTAGTATAAGCGCTTGAGTCCAACGTGGTGGTTCTCCAAGTGCAACACCTGTGTTTTGTACACACACCTGAGCCTGGTCCAAGCCACATGCAACAGTTTCCTGAGGTTGCCAGAGGCTTTGCAGATGCTGAAATGTGCCTTGGATTTGTTATCCATTGAAGGAGAGTATGCAACAAAAGTAGCTTAAGTGAATGATGTGTTTTCTGGAAACATGCTGCTTGCTAACTTATTAGGTTCCTCTGGATAAGAAAATTAATATAAATGGCCAGCTGCATTCCAGTGTCTTGCTTTCCCTGTAATGTATTCCTTTGCTCTGTCATACGATGACACTCCCACACAGATGCTAAAATGCTCTTCTTGTTGTAGTGGTTAAAGGAAATTGCTGCAATTAATTTTGCTGTCTTTCCTCTCTTTGATGTGTCCTTACAATTTCTTGGATAATTTTTCAGAGATTGGGTTCTGTTCAAAACCAGTCATGTAGGAGGTGAAAAGAATAGGAGGGGAAATAAACATTTGAGCCTCATTTATATAAGCTTGCATTTCTGTTTTGGTGTAGGTACCACCAATGTAAGGAACACAAACCAATGCATATACATACATATTTTCTGTTACTCACAAACAAGTGCAATGGATGAAAATAAGACTACTCCAAAGTGAACAATCTGAAGAAATAAAATGGATGCAGGTGCCTTAGTCAAGCTAGCTTTATTTCCTAATGACTATAAAGAATGACCAGACCATGAACTCTGAGGTTATGCTTCATTTCTTGGGTACAGCACATTATGTTCTGAGCAATTTCTATTTGTAGTCTTGAAGCAGTTTTAATCTTGAAGTTCATTGCAGACTTGACAGTTTTTCTCTCTTTTCCTTGGGTTGCAAAATAATCCTCTTTTTTGGCTAGTTCCAGATGCTGCCACTGCCAATGGAATGATTATCCATTCAGTGGTGAGTACAGTAGATCCTGGGATGGAAAAGACAGTGGAGAAGAGAGCTTCATGCTTTGTTCACTGGATTTTATGAATGAAGGAGGAGAGAGAGTAGCCCTCCCAATTTCATCCCACGAAAGTCAGTGACAAAAAAGGTGTTAAATTCAAACCCAACTTTTCTCAAAAAGTATAGGTGGAGATACAAATTGAAACAGTGAAAATTTAACTCTTAAAAAAAAATTGGAAACAAAAGTATAAAATCAGAGCTTATGGGGACACTCAGAGAGAAAAGGGTTAATAATAATTCAATTCAGCTTCTAATTCCATCAATAAATAAATAACGTTAGTTGAGAAGAGTGGCTGAAGCTGATCATTGTTTGTGTTACTTTGCAAAAGTAATTTTGTCTCTTTTCCAAAATGTCCTTGATTGTGTTACGATGACATCTTTTATAGATTTCATATAAGTAATAGAACAAAAAGGATAGTAAATTGAACAAAGGAGCTGATATTTTTATACCTTAACAATTGTGAGAAAAATGAGGTGCAGAGAAGTAGAAGTGAGCTGCCTTTGTAGAGTAGGTGTCCAGGATCACTTTAACTGAGGTTCGTTTACTTGCTACTCCACCATGCCTCCCATCGTGCGACTTATCATAGAATCATAGAATCATAGAGTCATAGAATCATAGAATCATAGAATCATAGAATCATAGAATGGTCTGGGTTGGAAGGGACCCCATGGATCAGAGAGCTCCAACCCCCTTGCCACAGGCAGGGCCACCAACATCCAGGCCTGGATCTACACAAGGTTGCCCAGGGCCCCATCCAACCTGGCCTTGAACACTTCCAGGGACGGGGCATCCACTACTTCTCTGGGCAGCCTGTTCCAGCACCTCACCACTCTTTCTGTAAAAAAACTTCCCCCTAATATCTAATCTAAACCTTCCCTCCTTTAGCTTTAGTCCATTCCCCCTAATCTGTATTGCCTTCATCCACCTGGGTTTTTTCAGAGCCCTCTTCTTCTAGCAAGGGCCATCTCCTGAAGCTCCCAACGAATGCCGGGCGTGCAGTGCTTCCCAAGCCAGCTCTGAGCAGCCTGCAGAGCCACACGCAGAACACCACCTTGCTGCTCTTGCTGGTCCTGTTGAAGTACTGCCCCATCTGGAGTGCCTTTGCCAACTCAAGCGCTTATTAAATTAGTGAAAGGGTGGAGTGAAAGCATGTAAGTGCACTCAGCAAAAGAGGAAAACAACTGGGAAGTCTCACAGGTTGATCTGTGGTTTTAAAATTCTCCCTGATAACTGTGTATTGAAGAGACTATTTGAAACCTCGCAGGGGCATACTGGGGTCATTTAGAAAGCTGCGAAAGAGCCTTCCTCAGTCTACTGCTTTTTTTTCCCCTCCAGTGACTATATGTTTGCTTAAAAGCTCTGATTGCTTAAAGAGTTTTCTTAAAGAGTGATTGCTTAAAGAGACCTTTTCCCTCGAATAATTTTTTCTTGACAGCCACAAAACCATCACTTATTTGATTTGGGTTGTGATTGGAGCATGGCCTGGTACTTTAGTAAGGAGGTCAAACAAACGCTGAAAACCTCATGCTCTCTTGGATGCAGCTGAACATACAAAAAAATCCAAGTCATGCTGTACATGACCTCAAGTCTCAGGGCAGGTTTACACAAAGTCTAAACCACACGATGTGGTTGGTTCTCTCTAGCTTTCTGTCACTCGGCTTTCATGCTCCTCCTTCTTGCTGGGTTATTTCATCAGTCAGATGAACAGCTGACCCAGCAGAACAGAGCAGGAGAGTAGAAACCTTGTTGGGGAGGGGGAGGAAGAAAAGGGGAAAGAATGAGGTAGAGAGGACAGCTTGTATTTATGAGCATGTCTTTTGAGTTCATAAAAGTCAGGCAAGAATGCATAACGAGACCTTGAATGAGTCTAGCTGGATCTGCTTTTGATGGAAAACATTTTGCATCGCAGTGACCTCTTACAAAAATGACAAATTCCCCCCAAAAACCCTCAAAGTTACTTGCAACTGACCTGAGTACTAGTATAAATTTACTATAACGTAATTAACTGTTGCAGAGAAAATGGAGAAAAGATGTATTACTTCATACTGTGTAATTTAATCAGCAGCTAATAAATTTTGTGTAGTATCCTTCTTCACCTGTCCAGGGAAAGATTCAACGGACACTCTTCAAAAGAGGAGCCTTCACATGCAGCTGATGAGGCATCTGTTCCTACATTACTGGGGATGGCTGCTGATGCCCTGTTCTCAGTATGCAATGTCCTTTGAATTTTATTTGCAAGCGTGAACTCCCTGAGAAATAGCACAGCTCTCGGTAGTAAAAGAATCACAAAATCCTATCTTGCTGTTGTCCAAGCACAGCCTGAGTCTCAGATGTCTGGATTACAGTCATCCAGGGATGACTGATAACTAACATGTTTTAAATAACCTCTATATGTAGTGCTGCAGGAACTTGTGTAATAATGAGCATTACTTTTTGTTTATTGTTTGAAGACCTCATCTTTTGTACATAAAATATGTATATGACTCCTTGCTTTATAAAATCAGCATGACAAAAAATCACTAGCAAACTAGCAGGCAGCCTTCACTAGTAGTAATCATATATGATAGCTGTCAATTATTGTTGATATTAAGATTTTGATTTTAATAACTTTCAAAACTGCTTGCTTGGAGTGGGAAGAAAACTTAGGCTTAGGAAACATTTTGTATAGGCAGTTACCTTGCCTATGTTAGTGAGTGTTTTAAAACCAATTAAGAATGAGTGCTTGCTTAGTTTGCATGCAGGTTTTCTACTCACACTCAGAGCAGCTTCCCTCCCAGATTGAACCTTGTAAGGCTTTCTTTCCTTTTTCTCTTTTAGAAAATGGCGTCCACTTCTGCTTTGTTGGGGATTAGTCTTTTTTTAATTTGTTTTTGTTTTTTTACCTTTTTACTGATTTGCAAGAAACAGCTAGCACTTGAGTTCAAGGAGGCTTCTCCATCCCAAGGATTTTGTGGCTGAAAGGACTAGAGAGTGTTCTGAGAGCTCTGCCACACCTCCGTCCTAATCCTGCCGCCCCTGGGATGAGGCACCTAGCCGCTCTCTGTTCTATCTATAAAATAAATTTAATAATGCTTAATGGCTTTACTGCCCTTTGAAAATTTAAAGTGCTACGTGAGTGCCGATTACTTTTATTATGTTCCCTGATGGAAGGCCTCAATGTATTTGTGTTAACTGGTACTGCTAATGCACTTTCTGGAATAATCTTTGGTTAACAAAGTGAAACAGTTACAAAATAAAAACTGTGTTGTAGTCATGGCAGACACGGTGACACAGGCAAGGAAAGTCAGGACATGAAAGCACTCAGCTTCCCCGGGTATGACTGTGCTGTGGTTCAGCGGTGGGCTTGGGCTACAGAGCAACCCAGCTTGTCTTCCCTCCAAAGTGTGTGTCTGTGCCAGGGGGAGCACAGAGAGGACGAAACCTCGAGCTTTGGACACATAGCCTGGCTACCCAACAGAGTGGGTCAGATTTTCCCAGGCAATCAAATCTACAGAATAATTTCCTTGGGCTGCTGTTCAGCGGGAACTCACTGTCCCCAAAACTCACAGCAGCACTCCAACGCTGGGGGCTGGCTCCTGGGCTGGGTGTTCCCACAGACCCACTGGGCCAGCATGTGGTCCACCTCCCCAGGAGAAGGGCCAGCCAAGTTGGTGCTGTGCTGTGGACTTCTGAGAGTGCCCTCATGCAAGACAACAGTGTTTCATAAAAATGTGGCAAGGGTTTGTCAGGAGAAGAGAATGTAAGTCTGACCAGCAGTGATTATCTATTACTACCCCTGAACTGCTTCCATGGCCCCAAACCCAGAGTGCGCTTGGTGCCAAGGGTTGACTTTGAGTAAATCAACTGCCCCTTTGGCTGGGGCAGGACAACCATAACGCAAGTCTCGTAAGGTGAGCTCAGGGAAGATAGAAACGTCTGGTGGAGGAGAAGGGGAAACGCTTCCTCTGTCTTGACTTTCGGTACAAATACAGACTGTGAAAGAGGGGCCTCATCATCCTTGTGACTTTTTGGGTTTTGCCTAAAACCCCAAACATCCCTAACTCACAATATGTTTATGCCTGTAAATTGTAATTGCTATTTTTCAGGAAGAGTTTTCAAATCCTTTGAGCTGCAAATGGCAAATGTGAACTAAAATTTTTAAAAGAAATTAACAGCAATTAAGAGCAGATGCTCTTCTTTCTGATCTCATCTCTTTTCATCTCTGACAGACTGTTTACGTATAGAAGACACAGTGTGTAAGTTTGAATTGACATTCTGCTATATTGTAATTACACAGGCAGTGATATTAGAAAGATCTGAAAGAGCAAAGTATTTAGATGCTCTTACAGCTGTGCCACTTTCTCTGTGTTTGCCTGTCAGACTTTTCTCCCTGGAACGCAATGGGGTAGTTTTCTTTGTAGTTTTTTTCTGACCCCACTTACAGACACAAAAGTAATGTCCCTTAAAAAAAAAAAAGAAAAAAAGAGAAATAATGAGACTGCTTTTTTAAGCAAGATATTTGGATTGAAAATGTTGGCTTTTAGTGCTTTTTGGTCTTTAGTCCTCAAAATAGGTCTTGATTTAAAACATTGGATTTGTGTAAACAATGAAGTCAGCATGTTCATGTCATTCTTTAAGTGCTCTCAGGAGGGAGAACTTACAAGATTTTTATAGTTTTGTTCTGAAGATCTGTGGAAAGAAGTAAGAATAAGCATAGAAAGATCAGTGCAAATATTGAGACACATGGAAAACTGTTTGTGGTTCTCTGATTCACTTGTCCTCAAACTCTGCTGTTGTTGTGTACAGACAAGGCTATAGTCAAGGTGCCAGTTTTAGCTATTTCTTATCTTTTAGCCACTTCTTAACTAAGATGTCAGGGCTCAGCCTTAAGGGATGAAGAGGCTGAGTGATTCATGCAGGTTCAGACCAAAATGTCATCTGATGTGCTAGATAAATGCATGGATACGGTCTCATCCCTCTGCTTGAAGTGGAGATGTCAGGAACTGGGCTGATGGCATGACAGCAAGCACATATTTCTCATCTCAATCAAACTGTGGTGACTGAGCTATTGGCCCTCCAATGTGTTTTAGGTTAGAAGAAACAGATGCTGTTTTTCCTCTTCCTGCTGTTTCTTGAAAATAGAACTTGCCACAGGAAATATTTTTCTGTCTCTTTCATCTACTTAGATATTTTTGTCTATACAAGCATCTTTAAATTTGCTTGCTTTATTGAATGGTTGCTAGCTATTAGGTTGCAGCCCTTACCACTACTTCTTCTGTCTTTGCCAACCTAATTAGTGCTTTGTTCCAAATGTAGCCTATTACATGACTGTTACATTGCATTGCTGAGGTACTGTGTTGAGTTGTAAATAAAAGCCCTTTTCTGTGGATATTGCCACTTTTCAAAGCAATGTATTAAGACAGAAGAAATAGTTCCAATTTAAGACACACAATGTAGGAATGTTCAGATTTCCCACAGAATTTTTGTTTAGTGTAACATACTATGTTTTTTTCTATAGGAGATATAAAAATTCTTGTTCTATCAATTTAAGACTTCCAGAAAAACAGCAGGCAGGACTTTTAAGAAAAAGGTAGCCTTCGGAGTCCACTTTAGAGGTGTGCTGTTCAGCATGTTCAAATTAGCTGGAAGAAAAGGCACAAATAGCAGTGATAAAAATTACAGATGATATTAAATTGACTAAGGAGATGAAGGCAAGGGCAGACTGAAAAACTGTGCAGAAAGAATATAGTTGAACTGGAAAATGCTCTGAGGACAAGATGAGTTCAAAGGTGAACAGGATAATGCTCATTTGAGGAATGACTGAATATACTAAAACTGTTTGGAAAAGGAAGATTAGCAGTGAGACGATGACCTAGGGAATAATGGTATCTTCCAATAAAATAAATAGATGCATCAAATAAGTAAGAGTTTTTGTTTGGTTGGGGTTTTTTTTTGTTTTGTTTTGGGGTTTTTTTTTCCCCAGAACAACAGAAGATTATTATTTTCCTAGTATTAACTTAGAGTGTGAAACTTCCTAGTAGAGAGTACTATTTCCAGAGTATATAAAAAATCCAAAGTGGATTAAATGTCTGTGTTCAAAAAGCATCTGGACAAACTTGGAGGAAAAAAACTTAAGGGACATTAAGCACAGAAAGACCATCTTTGGCTCTGCAAGTCCCTGAACTGCATACCACTGGAGCCTGAGAAAGCTTTCAGTGGAAGCATATGTTTGTCCTGTTGTAGGTTTTGCCATAAACATCTGGTATCAATTGCTGTTGTAAATGGGATACTTTGCTAGATGGACTTTTGATATTGCTTTTAAAACTTTTTACTGCTCTTGCTTTACTTTACAGCACCTGGAGACAGAGTTACTCTTTATGGCACAATGTTGTTTTCTGTCTTGCAAAAAATGTCTGAAATGTGTATTTCAGGTACACAGCATGGTAAGACAGAGATATGGTATGAACACATATGTAGGATTACAGTTGCATCAGATGAAAAAGAAAGATTGCTTTATCTTGGTGGGAAGATGAATAGTCTGGACACTGTGCAGTTGTCTTAAGAATGGAAGTAAAAGTTGCAAAATGGCAATAATGAAATGATCCCAAAATGATAGTAAGTACCCAGTGGAGGGCTTAATGTTGTAAGATTAAATCTGCAGTGACACTGGATATGGGTCTTAGAAAGTGTTAATTGCTAGAGGAATTGTTTCTGATAAGATTAAAAGCTACTGAGGTCAAAAGTCACTAAGACCAATGATGAATTTATTAAAAACATTTGTCTGGTAAATTTTTACATTCTTGTATATATATCTATATAGATATACATCTATCTATCAATCTATGTATTTTGGTTATTTCAGCTGACTGCAGGTTCATGATGTATGTTGCAGCAGCAATAAACAAAACCTGTCTGAGCTTTATGTTTTACCTTGTTGCAACCAATCAATCTTGTGCATGACCTTGTGCTGTTGTCAGGGGTTCATGTTTTACCTGGTACTGCTTCCAGCAGTTCTTTCATGGAAACTCTTCCCTTTGGGCAATTGCCCAGATTCAAAAGTTGCAAAAAGTCATACTTATTGTAGATGGTTTCTGCCTTCCTTTTTTTAGGATGGTAGGGTCATACAATTCTGGATTGACAGTCCAGTGTCACCTCTAGAGAGTCATGCTTTCCAAAATAGGGCTTTTTCTAGCTTTTCTTCCATGGACTCATTGCTGCTTCAGGGTGTCTAATTGTCTGGAAAAGAGAGATTCGTATCATGTTGCCGCTGATGTGGCACATACTGCTACTTTATATTAGAAAGGATAATCTGTTCAGTTTGAATATTAACCTTTTGCATTCTACACATAACACAAATTTGTTTTCCACCTACTCTTAGCTGAGTGCTCAGAAGACCTTTTTGGCTTTTCAGAAGTTCGTTCATATTTCCATATTTATACAAGAGTTCGTGGAACAATTAATGTGTTCTGTGTTGGCAGTCACTCAAAAATACGGTTAATTTATCCGTATATAAAAAAAGGATGGTCCAACCATGGCTTTTATTCTGTGTTGTTCCTTTGCTAAACATATGATACATGAATGGTTTAATGGCAGTTTGAGTCTTGTGGGTTTTGGCCACACAAGGATTTGGATATGTCTCATAAGGTTGCTCAATAGGTCAGTCTGATGTATGGAGTCAGATGCGTGTTATATCCATAACCTGCAATTAATTATTTTATCAACAGTGACATGGAGCTTTTTCTTTTTCCTTAAAGAACAATAACCAAAAATTTAGAATTAAAAAATACTTTTTCTTTCAAAACTTGTCAGCATTAAAAGAACAGATATTTGAGAATGCAGTGCACATCTACACATAATTTCAGTGACATTAAAGTGCAGTATGCTCTGAGTGATGAAGTGACTAATGATTTATTCATCATTTAATTTAACCTTCTGTAACATTCTGAATTAGCTTGCTTGAGGAAGAGTATGTCTTTAAAATAATAATTAAATCTTGATTAATGTTTCTAATGATAGCAAATTCATGGAAATGTAGTATGTTGCTTAGATAATAACTACTTTTGTTGTTAACAATGGCCCCTCATTTGTAGTCAGACTTGGAGCAGGTTTAGCTTCCAGCATGGACTTTTGTATGTTATGCCATTATCTTTTGTAATGTCGTTCTTTTCTTGTTTAGCTATTTACCCAATGCAGTCTTTTAAGCCCTTTAACCTGTTTAGTTTCACAAAGGGTAACTAAATTCCTCATGCTCTTCAAAGCATTACTCGTTTTGATATTTCTCAATCATTCTGCTCAACTTCTCATCCCACTTGAAGAATCGTTACCAGATTCAGGTAACACAGAGGTAATTTAACTTCCTTAATCTCTAAGAGTTTCTATAGCTTTTTATAAAGTTCCTTATCTTTAGTAGATGTGGTTTCCCACTGGAGGTTCAAACGGGCCTGATTTTTCTCCATCTTCACATCCTTTTCATAGTGGCTACTGTTTCCGTCTTGTATATATGCTTAATATTCCTGGTTTTAAACTTATTTCTATATTTTTAATAATGAACCAAGTGAGAGACATAGATTGTTTACATTATCAAAAGGCTTTTTTTTTTTTTAATTTCCCACATGCCATCATGCCACCTGAATCATGATTTCTATTTTTCTCTTGTCTTCATTGAAAAAATGTATAGGGTAAAGAAATAAATTGTATGACACTCCTTTAGGAACACTTTAGCTCAGTTCAGTTCATAACCCTTTAATATATTTTCATTCAGTTAATCTGTTGCACGTTTTTATGAAAATCAAATCTTTGGCATGTTTTTATAAAAGTAAATATCTCTTAGAAATCTATTTCATCATAACTATTATTTTTATTGACTAATCTTATAATGTCACCTAAAAAGCTGTCAAGGTGATTTGATAAGGCATTTAATGAATTTACAGCAGATATTATTACTATATCACAGACTTTTAAGTCTGTATTAATCAGGGTTTGTGGTAGCTGTTTTGTTATTGAATCCACAGTAGGTGTCAGGCTGACAATTTAATGCTTTAAAATCTAGGCAGGTTTCTTTTTCATACTGGTTTTCTGAAACTTCCTTAGCTTCACTGAAATCAGAATTAATATTCCAGACAGCAACAATATTATTTGCCTCTCCTTTGAGGACTTTTTAATGCAAAGTGTTCACATTCGGGTTCTTTAAAAGATGGTAGCACTGTTGGACAGTGTATTTCTATTCTCAGAGCAGGCTAACAAAATGCCCCTCCACTACAATACTAGGCAAGTAATTTATTAGCTTTCTTTAGTTTTTGTGCAGATTTCCTAGCCTCAATGCAATCTGAAATGGGTCAGGATGAGATAGGTGGGGAATATGTGGGGACAGGGAAAAATTAGAGCTAATAAAAAGATAGGTCTTCAAGACAGTGTGGAGAACAAAGCAAAGCATTTTGGCATCCAGAATATTGTAGAATGAGCAGAGTTTCACAGGAAAGCAAGTTGCTGGAGTTGTAATGAGCTCAATTTTTCTGCAACAATCAAAGAAATATGCTGCAGAATAGTGTGGAGCCATGTGAAATGATTGCAAAGTAACTGACTTGTAATGCACTAATTGCAAGCTTCAGACAGGGGGACTTCTGTCCCTGTGTTGTTCTGGTACTCCTCGAGCATAGATAAAGCAACTATATTGCTATTATGTGTTGTTGTACTAAGGCAATACCTGATAGGAAACATGGTGCTTATTGTAGACAGCAGTTTCTTTGGACCAATTTCATTCTTGATTGTTGTAATCAAGGCTTTGTAGCTAAGAAGGTTGCTCTTTTATATTTCAGCCCTATTGTTTCTGGCCAATGCGGGCAAATGCCATTCTATCAGACTGTGGAGTTTGAAAGTCATTTTTGCATTTAGTGATAAAGGAGAAATACAGGGAAAGAAATCTTTTTCCTCCCAATAGTTACCACTTTCGTAAAAACAGCAAGCACTGCAACTGTCTAAATTCACTCCTAATCATTGATAGATGAGTTTTATTTCAAATGTGTCAAAGCTGCTTCCTTTTTTTATGAAGTATTCTTTATTAATAGATTGATTAGCTCTCTTGGATGTTTTAATTAAAAATAATTAACAACTATATTTTCTAAGCTACTGTGAACTATATTTTGTTCCTTCTCTTTCTCTTTCTGTGGTTTTTTTTTTTAATATTTCACAGCACAACATTTAACTTTAAACATATTTGCTTTTTTTAAAAAAAATTCTCAAGATAATACTCAAGGGTATGTCATACATATTACTTGAAACTATCTCAGTATATACCTTAGTGAGGTATATACAACACAGAAGCAAAATCACTGTCATTCACTGGGCTGGTAAGGTAGTTTACCCTGTAATTTGCATTCTGAAGATTAATATGAATCAATTAAAAACAGAATTACGGCAAAGTAATATTTTTCACACATAACACTGAGTAAAAGATAATGAAAATCTGTTTGAATGGAACTTCTACACGTTTAATTTTAGCAGGTTCCTGGTAATTTTAAAGAATAACATATGCTAGGTTCTAATAAATTGTATTATCCCATCTACCCCTCATTTATATCTTTGGATTGAAAGCAACCTTCACAGAATCATAGTCTCACAGAATAGTTTGTGTTGGAAGGGACCTTGAAAGATCATCTAGCCCAAACTGCCCGCAATGTGCAGGGACAAGTTCAACGAGCTCAGGTCGCTCAGAGCCCCATGAAACCTCACCTTGAATGCAAGGGGATGCATCTCCCACCTCTCTGGGAAACCTGTCCCAGTGTTTCACCACATCATCATAAAAAAATGTCTTCTACCTAGGTCTGAATCTACCTTCTTTTAGCTTAAAACTGTTACCCCTTGTCCTATCACTACAGGCCATACTAAAATGTTTGTTCTCATCTTTCTTGTTAAGTGTTTAAAGGCTGCAGTAAGGTCTCCCTGGAGCTTACTCTTCTCCAGGCTGAAGAACCCCAATTGTCTGTTTTTCCTTGTACAAGAGTTGTTCGAATCTCAAATGGAGAATGATATAATCTGTTCCATGACATGAACACAGGAATAACCACTGTCATTATGCTTTCATGTCTACCTTCATTTTTATTCTTTTATATTCATATTTTAGTATTGCTATAAACAATTTTGCATGTATTGTTTCTAGTGTTGTTTAAAAACAGAGTAAGAGAGGTCACCTCCTTTCCCTGGTGTAGCAGCCCAATAGAAATAGAAGAAAGTGGTTCATCATTGAATTCTGATTGTGCATTGAGCAGCGTTAGCTTGCTGCTTTATTTGAAATGCTGTACTTGTCCCTCTTCCATACAGGTATGGTGCTTGCAGCATGGTGAATTGTTCGTAAGTCTGTACCACAGCATTCCACCTGTAAACATGGCCTGGGATTACCTGAACAGAGCTATCATTTCATTTTCTAGGAAGCATTATTCCATTTTCCCTCCATCTTGACTCAGGCACCATAGGACTCGAGCAGACGGCTGTCCCTTTCTGCAGTGTGTGCGTGGCTTCCCAGGCCACTAGCAACACATGTGGGGATGGAGATGCTCCCCTGGTTCTTAACCTGCTCTTGGGGTGAGGTGCAGCCAGGACACAACCAGGAGGCTAGAAACTGTAGGATGGAGCCATGGTCAAACTAATAATAGATAAACTCAGCCCAAAATGTGAAGAGAACAAATGTCTGGTTAATTGCTTTTTCTTTTTGGTTATCCAGGTCCTTTTGATCCTGACTCTCTGAAAATTGTTGTTTCACTTACAAAACTGGAGTGTTTTTACTGTCTCCTATTTATTCTTTCAGGATTTGTGGATTTAACACTCCATGATCAGGTCCATCTACTGGAATGTGCCTGGTTAGAGATACTGATGATTGGCTTAGTCTGGCGCTCCATGGAACATCCAGGAAAGCTTTTATTTGCACCTAACCTATTACTGGACAGGTCAGTCTGCATGTTGCTGTGAATTATTTGACTTACTGTATTTCTACTGCAACCAGATTAAAGTTTAGCTAAAAGTCGTCTCACTAGTACTACAAATTGACAGTACATAAGAAGTTGAACAGGGTTATAGTAAGTAGGACTAGGAGAAGAACTCTAAAAAACTTACACATGCTCTGGAATATGATACAGGTCATTATTAGACAAGCAACACATCTAAAAGTAACCTGCAGCTGGAAGTGTTTTCTTTCAAAAGCAGCAGAAAATTTCTCTTAGAATCTGTACAGTTTGCTGCAAACATAAATTAAAATTAAACACACAACTATAATAACTTTAAATCAAATAGTTATTTCTGCTTATTTAAAATCCTCTTAGTCTTAATTAGAATTTGTTTGTCCAAGCAGCCATAAAAAAATTGGAAGGAAATCCTGGTAAAATCTCTTATTTGCAGAAAATACATTAAAGTGTTTCTTTCCTCCCTGCTGAAAACTGAAGTCAAATATGTAAAACACCTGCTTGCTGCCTTAAGACTTTTTGAATCGGTCTTGCAAATATGCTCTAGCTGTTTATAAGTGAGAGAGAAAAATATGCATCTCTGTAATATCTTATCCTGGATTTTAGCTGTTGGTCTTAACAACAACAACAAACCCCCCCCCAAACAAAAATCCAAACCAAAAACAAAGCAGCAGGAAGATTGATATATTTTTAAAATGTATTCTATTTATGTTGATGCAAACCTAAGTTCTCTTTTTTCCCCAGTCATGACAAAATCTCAGCCTTGGGAAAAAGTATTCAAGTGAATAACCAATGAGCAGAGGCTTTGGTAATTGACTGTCAATCTAGGTCCAGTTGGTTAAAAAGTTATCCTTGCTATTTGTAGTCCTTGTTTGCTGGAGACCACTGCCCACACAGCAGAGTTGGCAGGAGAAAGCTTATGTGTGCACACTAGTCACTTCAGTGCAGACAGAGCTCGGCTTCATGATGTAAAATGAAGGTGGAGGAAGAGCTGAATCAAGGAACTAGAGTACATGGAAAGGCAGCTTCTTATCACGTAGTTGCAGGGGCACTGAGATGCAGCTGTGGGATGGTAACAAAAAGTCCAGGACAGTATCTTCAGCTGCTGCAGCTACTAGCTGTGTGAATGAATCAAAACTTTTATTAGTAGAAAAATGTCTTTTGGGCATCTTGCTCTGTTAACTGGTAGGTACTGCGTTTGCATGTTGGCATTTGTACAGCCTTAATCCTACAATTTTTTTTTCTCCCCTCTACTGGTTTACTTTTTGTATTTTAGAAAAATATAGATGATAATGCTTAACAGTATAAAATATAATATTTCATATGGATAGAGAAGTATTTATTAACATAGAAAATACCTTTGTAAGCACATGCCCTTTGAGCTATGGAACTAGATACATATAAAATACATTCTCATTTTGTTTGCAGAAAATGCTTGCTTGCCTAAATGTAAGTATGGTCTTCTCAGGAAGACATAACAGTTTTAAAATAATTTCTTAGTGTACATAAGAAGTAAAAATTACTGCTGTAGGAAAGTAAGTATGGCATATTATTGAAAACTACTATAAACTGCAATATAGCTTCCAAAGACCAACACATTTGTTCCATAATACAGGTAATGAGAAAAAATTGAAAACTGAAGAGCAGAGTCAAAGTACCATTTTTCCTCTTCTTAGCTAAGAAAAACAGTTAGGGAAACACTTGAAACTTCTATCTCAAATCAAATTCTCCATTCTCTGAATAAAATGGAGCCTGAGCAGTTGATTGACACGGTTTAAACCAAACTCTGCTGGATTAAGGAAAATAATTGCATGCAACTGGAACCACATATTACGTTACAGCTCAAAATCAATTAACTTCATAATCACAACCACCTCTTTGTTTTCTGACTTTCAAAAAATGCTGTTGTAGATCTATTAAATCTTCTCAGTTTCAAAGAATACGAAACATTTGTCTAAGGCATCATACATGTGCAGCACTCTACTTGGTAAGGATATTTCCTAAAACTAAAATAATTACTTGACTCATGGGAGGATTGATAGGCTACTTAGTTAACTAGCAGTTGATTTGCTAGTTAATTAATGCTAACAATAATTTGATGTGCTAATTTGATTCTGGAAAGTTGCCTTTTGAGAATGTTGAAGGACAAAACGACATTGTCAGATTTCAGAGGGCAGGAGAGAGACTAAGTCAAAGCCTGTTTAACTCAATGGAGTCCTTCCACTGCATCAAGTATTTTGGCAAATGCCACAAGAATGCAAAAAATTGTTTAATGAATTATCGTTGTTGATCTAAATAATGAAATAATCTGATTGAATGGCTAAAATAATGAGGGAGAGGGGAAGATGCTGGAGTGCAATTTTCTTTTATCTGTTGTCTCCTTACCCTTCAGCATGTTCTTTACATGATACACCTTTTCAGTGTTTTCTTCCACAGCTTTCTGCCCTGAATCTTTATCATGCCTTCCCTGTTACTGGTTAGCAGTATTTGCGAATATTGATTTAGCTACTGTCTATAATCCAGAGCCACCGGCTACAGATGATAAAACCTAAATCTGTCTCAAACATCTGTTTTTCTAGACTTAGTACAAATTCAGTATTGTTAATATAGAGCTTTACAGTATTTTGTGTGCGCCTCTACCTGTCTCATTCTGTGGCAGACATCCTCCCTGATTTGCATATCCTTTTAATTTTTCACATTCAGGCTTCTCCAGTCTCTCACAGATTCTTTCTGTCTAGGACCTTGGGCATAGATTGTCTGTTTACATCTGTTCAGAAAGCTCAGGTCATGCTAAGTTTTATTATGCAACTTTTTTACCTTTCAGCTACATTAATGTACATAATGTACATAAATACATTCCTGTCTTGTTCGTATCTGTCTGAAATACCATAAAAATAATGCTCCGTCTACACTTTTTTTATTCTCTCAGATCACTCCTACTTGTCTCATCTCTGAAGATTCTTTAGAGACTGTCTTTTCTTAATCTGTAAGAGCCTACTTGTTACCTCTATAATTTTCCTATGTCACAATTCACAATTGGAAGACTCCTTGAAAATATGTGTAAAGCAGCCCTTTGTTATTAATTTGAAATTCCTTCTTAAAATTTTGCTTTGCCTGTAAAAAAAAAGAAATGATACAATTAAGCTCCCAGTATGTGTAGACTACTGCCTTCTGTATGGATGTCTGTCACCACATTATCCCTTTCTATTCCTACTTTGCCTTGTTATTAGATAAGGTCTGTCACAGCATTATCCCTTTCTATTCCTACTCTGCCTTGTTATTAGATAAGGTATTCTGTGGGGCAGAGAACCCTTTCTTATTCTGCTAACGCACTACCTAAATGCTTGAGTCTTGGTTCAAATCAGGACTTTTAACAGTCTGCCAGATACATATAACTGGTACATTTTTACAGTGTACAACTGATACTATTAAGAAGCTTAAATGACAATAATTATAGATTAGAAAAATAGGCCCAATCAGGAAACAAAGCGGCACATTCACGGTGCTTGTAATTAATGTACAGTACCTGATGCAATTAAAGAAAGATCAGGGTAAACGCAAATCTTTTCTATTCTGTGCTTGAAAATTAGTATCTTGTATGAGGCAAATCTAGAAGTAAAGGCTTATGTTTCTAATGGAACAAACCAGATGTTTCCTATCTGGAGGGTTCCCAAGAAACTAGACCTTAAAAATGTCATTAGAACAGGCCTGTCAGGCCTGACAATATGCTGTTTATAAGAAGATCTAACAAATCTTCAAGAATAAGAAAGTAATACTATATTACATTTTAAAAGGATTTGTTGCATTCAGATATCATGCTGATCAGAGGCTCCTTTAAGGTTTGAAACATGATGTAAAGAAACTCACAGCAGAAACAGCTGAATCTCTATACTGAGGTGGATGACTTCTCACTCATCGGTGTCGGCAAAAATGGGAAGCACAGCACTGCTGGTGACCATTATAAGGAAACTGATGGGGTACCAACTAAAGAAGAGAACTAGCAGAGGTGTGAATGAACATGACAGTGGTAAAGGGTCATCACGCATTTTGTAAGAGGAAGCCATGCATCATGAATACATTGGAGTTCTTTGAAGAAATTAACAAGTGGTTGAGGGAGTTCTTGCTTGATTTCCAAAAAGTAGTAAGCAAGATCCAAATTTAAATGTAGACAAATGTGAACTGATTTGTACAGGAGAAGAATAGCCCTCATCTTCATAAACTGCATTCTGAGCTGACCTTTCCATCTGTCTGTTAATAGTAGTTACGTCTATGGAACCAGCGGTTCTTTGCTCGCCAGCAGTTGAAAAGTAAATAGACAGCAGCTTTCTCCCCCAAGAATCATTACAGCAGGAAGAAGAAATAGTACAGATCATTGTTATTCCACTGCTTAAATCTGTGCTACATCTGTGCTTGGAAAACCATGCCTTTCTGTTTTTTCTTAACGGGAATATTGAAAAAAGAGAGTTACCTAGAGGGGTTGCATAGGCAATCTGAGAGAGATGAGCTTTAGTAAAAGAAAAAATAAGTTACTTCCTTGCCTGAGATGCTCAATAGAAGAAGAGAAACAAACTGGAGATGATAGGAATTGCATAAGGTTGCGAGCATATTGAGAAGATATACAGTAATCCACAACTATTCTCTCTTCCAGTCTAGCACTAGAGGTAATAACTTGAAACCAGCAGATTCAATTGCCTGTATGCCTAATCCGGGGTTAATATATTATGATGGTTGATATGAGCCAGCATGTCTGGTCTCATGTTAGGTTCTAATGTTATTTTCTCATCATTGTTGCAAAAGATGTCTAGCAGCAAAAAAATAATCCTAGGGATTTAACAAAATTTCAGCTAAATGTTGTCAGTATTTCCATGTTTCTATCAGGTTATTTCCTTCTTTCTGTGGAAAAATCTAGTCTGCTGTTCATTTTTTTATTTTATTGCATTTGGAAATTATTGTTTACTTCCTCTTCTAGTGCCTGATGGAACTTTTTCATTCTTTTGGAAGAAAATGAAGAATTTTTGCTTTACTGACTTTCATATTGAGTGATGGCAAGAGGCCATGGATTCTTTAAACTGCAGCTAACATGGATAACATAAAGAGTTACAGCATTCACTGTATGACTGGGCAGCTGAATAGTTTACTATTTTCATGGTTTTGCTCTGAAAGTTTCTCCCCAGTTCTGAAAAGATCCTTTTAAGTTCTCTGTGTACATAGGGATTTCCAACGTTTTGATAGAAACAAGTTTAAATACAATAGAAGAACACCAGGATGAAATCCAAATATGTTTTCCTAGTCCCTTGTAAAATGTTCCAGATGCCTGAGGATATCACACTTGTCTCTCACTTCAGTAAACGTACCACATTTTTTTGGCACTGTGTAATTGTGGCTGCATTAATTACCATTGACTTATTAGAAGAATGGAAGCAAAGTGATCACAGATACTTGATTCAGAATGTTTCATTAGTGACCTGCTGCTCTTATTTATTTCAAAGGGAAGAAACCCATAGGCAACAGATATATTCAAATTTGCCCTTCAAAATAAATTTGAAAAACAATTGTACACTTCATTTTCATCCAATTTTTAACAGCAATATATTCTGTGCTGGAAACTCAACTCAATCATCCTGTCATCGGGCTATTTACCTGATAAAGCTGAATGGGTCATCTTATAGAGAGTTAAGAAATCTCTTGAAATAATTAATTTTTTCTTTCATCTTTTACTGTATTGTTTGATTTTGAGTTCTATTATTATATTATTGACCCCAGAGAATGAAAAAAAATAATTACAAGGGACAGAATTATACATCTTAAAACAATGCAAAAGGAATAATTTCTATACATTTCAAATCACTCTTTACTGTGCCTTGGAGCTTAATTCATAGAATACCTGCTTTTGTAGTTCAAACAACATAAACATAAATCAGGAGCACCTTCACAGAGTTTGGGGAGGTTCTGGGTAATATTGAAAGTGATGAGCTCTCAAAAAAAAAAAAAAAAGAAGAAAACCTTCTCTCATTATAATCTTCCCAATTTTCAGAGAGCATGAAATCATTTCTGGATTCAAGATAGCCCCTACACAAATGCTAAGATTACTTGTTCATCTAGTCACTCTGACCTTGGAAGCTCAGGCCCCAGTTCTAGGTCATGTTGAATTGTGAAGCTGATATTTCCAAAATTAAACTTTCTTTGCATTTCTGATATGAAGAGAATTTTGAAATACTTTTGGCTTTAAGGTGATTCAGACTGAATGTAAATTAAACTGAAAAAGGCCTTCCTGTCACCAAGAATAACATTTTTTCAATCAATTATTATAACTTTATTATTCTCAAATGGAGAGCTTTCATAACAATTTTCTAATCTAAATGTCTCAAATAAGACAAAATAAAAATCAGTTTTCTTAGAAATATTGTAGCAGATTTTAACAGATTTTTCCTATCTGACATATTTGTGGATCCATTACACATCATATTTTATCAAGAAAGAAAAAGTTTAAAAGGTACCTAGTAGTTAATTGTCTGTATGTTTCAGACCTGATTCATCACTGCTGAAATGCATAGTGTACTCTTCTATCTGCTTAGGTAGACGATCCTCTGTTAATCTGGTCAGGAAAGACAGTTGTGACTACAGTGTTCTTAGGGCAAGTGGCAAGGGCATGGGAGACCAGGTGGTCAATCCACCAGGGCTGCTGGGGAGAAAGGGCTTGAGGAAGAGTGAAGGTTAACAGCTGGTTGTGTATAGCTGGTGTAACAACAGGTATTCAACTTTTTATGATCACGGAATCTGCTCTGAGGATTGAGGATAGCTAGCAACAGATGGGATCAACTTCATCAAGTGGGGCAAAATCTCCACAGGCTGGCCAAATTGGTCAGGGAGCTTTAAGCCAGGAATGATGGGAGGGAGATGATGACCCACAGTCAAAGGAAGAAGGTGGTAGACTGGGCTGGCAAGAAAGGAGTTCAGAGTGATGTGGAGAGATGTTATAATCAGCAAAATATGGAAGTGCCAACAGGACAGTGTGATGGCAGAAGCTCTGTGCATTTTCTGGGAAATCAGCACAACTGGGTGCTCTTGGAGCCAGCAATGCTCCCTCATGTTAAACAAGACCAACATCTATTTGGGCTGCATTAGGAAAAGCATTACCAGCAACTAGAGGTGGGTAATCCTTCCTCACTTCGCAGCCCTGCTGAGGCAAATCTGGAGTGCTATGTCCAGTTCTGAGTTCCCCAGCACAAGACAGACATGTAAATACTGGAGTGAATCCAGTGAAGGACACAAAGATGGTTAATGGGCTGGAACATCTCTCATACAAGGAAAGGCTGACAAGAGTCAGATCTGATAAATGTGTATAAATACCTTATTGGGGGGAATGAAAAGAAACAGAACAAGATTCTTCTCAGTCACAGGTTGTGGAGTCTTAATCTTCGAACATACTGAAAACCCAGTAAGATACAGTCCTGAAAAACCTGCTTCAGATGGCCCTGCTCTCAGCAGGGACATTGAACTAGGTGATCTGCAGACAGCCTTCCCAACTTTGGCATTTCTGGAATTCTGTAACTAACTGTAGGTGAAAACCACACAAGCTAGATTTTTTAACGTATAAATGCGATACTCCATATTTATTGCAAGTATTTGTCAATGATGACTTTTAAACTTTTGAATACATTCTACACAGCAATTGATCCAAACCTCTGTACTGATAAGCTTAAATTGAAAAAGAAACAAAGCGCTCTTAATAGTACGCTCCCAGCACAGCAGGATGTGATGCCACCCACCAACTGCAGCCTATAAAGTTCTTCAGGGTGTGTCATTTAAAAGCCAGTGTACAGGGAGAAATGGGATGAGTAAAAGATGTTGCTGCGTCTGAATTACTCTGCTACCAGCTTTAGTAACAAAGGCTCATGAACAAGTATTTAAAAAAAACCCAAATAAGAACCCTCACAGAGAACACCACAACAGAGGCACTTCAGAGCAAGCCTTGTGTCAATTTCACTCTTTCTAAAGCTCTCACCTTCATGCCCAGCTACCACTTATTGGTCCATTTGTGTGACAGTGCAAGTCTAATTGTGAAAAAAACAGGGTTTTTTTTAAAAGCAAAATGGTATTTAACCTCATGAGTACTGACACACAATAAATAAGCTAGGCTTTTCTCTTCAGCAGTTGTCCTTTCATTTGATACTGTGGTTTAATTTATTCATGGTGGTCTCTGCTTTTCTCCTTCGGAGATTGTGGTTTCATTTTTTAGCTTATTTATTTAGGTTTTTTCATGATCTCCAGAGTTACTGGTTAAATGCAGAATGCTCTGAAGTAAAATTTCACAGTGGATAACAATTTCCTCATCTTTTAATTATTGATAAAGCATTTCATTGCAGAAAAGGGAGAATCCTCAGTTATTAAGTAGCTCTCCATTGCTGATCTGGCAGTATTTAAGGCATCCCAATGGATGTCCTTGATTTGGTCTTAACACCTTGGAAATAGAGCTTTCCTGACACCCTGCTTTCTTAAGCTATTTTGGTGCATCACTTAACATACTAAAGTAGAAAGTAGAACACATTAATGTATATAAAGTCTTCAGTGCTTCAGAAATATCACAGGATGTAATGGTTCTGCTTTGTATTTTATCTGTTCCCAGCCTTCCTGAATTTCTTCTCTTATTTGGCTTTGCTTTAACATCTCTTGTGTGGTGTGTGAATTAGCCACCACTTTTGGTTCAGAGCTAGCTCAAGGAGCAACGAAAAGAGACATCAGAAAAGGTTAGCAAACCTCAGAGGATGGTAAGCTGGTAATTTTGTCAGTACTGGAAGGGGTAGGAAATAGCTATTTGAGCCTCAGGCTCAATCCTAATTGTTGCTTTGTTACTATAGAAGAGAGAGAGCTATACTGGGTGAAAACTGCTGCTGTGCATGAGCAACCACTTATTTCCAACTTGTTCTGGAAAGGTGATGATGACAACAGGAGTAAGTCAAAGGAAGGGTTTAGCGAAAAGGTATAAACATAACTGCCCAGCACAGTAGGGGTAAAGAGAGCCTTGTTCTTAGGAGTCTTTTTTGCTCCTGCCTCTTTTGCTCCCTCAAAATTACGTTTAGAACTGATATTTCAGTTTTAGTTCTTATTTGGAAAATAGCTGTTTCAAGAAAGCCTGGAAGGGGAACAAATCTTGATTCCATGTTGAATTATGCTAATTCCATTCCAGTACTTCTCCAATTGCCCATCTGTGAGTGATTCTCAGACTGTGATTCATGCATTGATACTAATGGCAAATATTTTTGAGTAAGTAGCCAAAAATATTGTATTTGTTTATACAACAAGCAATAATTACTGCTACGGTATTGTAAATCAACTGCAAAAGATTTTAGTGAGCTAGCCCCTACCTCCAGAGGGAGGTTTCCTCCCTCTGAATTTGTATCTTTGGCTTTGGACAGTTAGCTATTATTCCTTGCCTATGCCATGACTGAATAAGTTAATGAATTAGAAATAAATCCTAACCAAATATGATAGAAGGATGAGAATAAGATGTAAGGGGGATAAAATGCTGAGAAGATATACATTGAGAATGACTAGACTGTAATGAATAAAAAAGATTGTACTCCTTCCAAACCTTACTCCAAAATACAATCCAAGCTTAAAATGATGAAGAGATTTTGAAGTATGAGAAAGTTGGTTTGATTTTATTTTTTCTTCTCTATTTTGTATTCTGTGCCAGATTTACACATAAGCTGAAGACAAAGTGCTGTAATATGGTGATGAGTTTTTTTTTTTATACCGCTGCATTAGTCCATCAAACCTTATTTGTATGATTTAAGGATTGCTGACTGCATGTTTGGATTCTTGGTTAAAAAGCTCCACACCAGTAATAAATCCTTGCTTCTAATTGTACCCTCTGAAACTCAACTCTTTCAGGAACTTGTCCAACAACTTACTTTAGAGACAAAAATTTTGGTTGCAGATCATTCTGTCCAACCTGCTTCTTGAAGCAAGACTATTGCCAACACCAGTTTAGGCCAGCTATGACTTTGTCTGGCTTTCCTGAAAGATGAAGAACACACAGCCTCTCTGGGTACCTGATTCAGGGTTTCACCACCCTCCTACAACCTAGCCTGAGCCTTCCAAACTGTAGTTTACAGCAGTTAGTAGCCTTTTGATTTAACATTCTCTGCTTCATAGACCTGGGTTACAGCTTGTATGTAATACCCCTTCAAGCAGTTGTAGACTTCTGTCTGTCTGTCACCTCCCCTACATACTTAGCTTCCTCCTCACCAGACTGAACAGATTCAGTCACTCAAGTGCTCCTTGTAGGCCATGTGCTGCATGCATCTGATCCTCTCCACAACAGGAGGAGGCATCAAACATCCCTCTTGAGGATAGGGGCCTGAAGCTGGACACAGGCACAGCCTCAGCACACAAAGTTGTGTGGGGAAAATTTTTTTTTTTCTTCTGGCTACATTTTTCCTAACATGATTTGTACTCAATTCGCCTTATCTGTAAAGATACAGTGCCAGTGGCCTAAAACTCACAAGTTTTAGGCATAAGTATTGTCAAGTATTGTCTAGTTCCCTTGACAATTTTCCCCATCATGTCTCAAAGAATATTCTGCATAGCAATTCCCTAAACAAACTGCAGTCTGATCTGAAACCAAGAAGTCCATTGTTTGTATTCCCAGCCTACCTCTGAATCCTGAGCTCAATCACATCTCATGGCTGCTACAGCCAATCTTCTATCTGTGGCCACATTCACTAGTGATTTCTCATTGTTTGTGAGGAGTGGGTGAATAGGCCATTGCCTTCGGTTAACCACCGTGTTGTTTGTCTTGGGATGTTATCATCAACATAGTCCAGAAACCCCCTGGATTACTTGCACAATGCTATGTTGACCATCCAGTCAATTACTGTAGTCTATCCGTGTAGAAATCCTCCACAAGACTGGACCAGTGCTTGGGACACTTCTATGAGTTACTTACAGAAAGACTAATCTGCTTTATACATTTGGTCAGACAGTTTATAACAATCCCCTCTCCATCACCAAATCATCAACATTAATTTCTCATCTGTACTGTTCAGAGTCTCCTGACATATGTGGTTCTGGTTTCTTATGGTCCATGCAATCAAAGTCTCCTTTTACATAGAGCTCAAGTTCTTTCCCTCTTCTTCCACACTGGTCCTTCCTAATGAAGTTGTACTTATCCATGACCATTCTCTAATCATTTGTGCTATCTGATCTGATTTGTGCACTATCCCACCAAGCCTCTGTGTTTCCAGTGTCATCACAGCTGACTGACTGCATATGGATGTCCAGTTCTCCTTCTGTGTTAAAGCATGGGCATTTGAGTTAAGTCTGTGAATACCCTCCCTTTTAACTAGGGATCTGAATGTTGTCTCTGCAGCTTTCTCTCAATCATACCTTCCCTCTTTCCTAAAGTATCTTTAGGCTTAGAAACACTTCCTATGAAAAGCTTTGTTTAGAGGTTTCCTCGCCATATTATTAAGCCCATTTGTGAAGATGGCCTTCCCTCCTGATCTCTGATGGATCTCATTTGTTCTTGGGTGCTGGTGAGCATACACCAGTACTGCAACATGGCAGCAAAAGACAACAGTATCTGGGGCTGTATCGTTAGCAGTATAAGCAGTAGAACAAGGGAAGTGATTATTTCACTTTTATTTGGCACTCATTAGACCATACCTGGAATACCACATATGGCTTTGTGTCCCTTATTTCAGGGAAGTTGTTAATAAACTTCAGTAAACTTAGTGAAAGCCACCAAGCTGGGAGCACATGCTTCGTGTCTGCGATAAGTAGATTTCTTCAGCCTGGAGAAGAGATGGATTTTGAGCATGCCTAATCTAAAACCTACAAGGAGGTTAACAAGCCTCTTTATTAAGATGCCTGATGGGAGACTGAGAAACAGGAGTCATAAACTGAAGCAGAGGAGGGTCTGACTGGATAAAAGGAACGAGAAAAAAAACAACCCACAATGATGAAAATAATTAAGCTGAGAGAGGTTGTGCAGTCTCCATCCTTGGAGGATTTCAAGAGCAGACTTGCACAAAGCCTTGAGTGAGCTGACCCTACTTTGAGTGGGAGGTTGGACTAAAGACATGCTGAATTACCTTTGAGCCTGGATGATGCTGTAATTCTGTAGACTTAGTAAATTTAATGCACATAGTACTTTTATGCAGTAACTTAAGACCTTTAATACATATGCTTTAGCTTTCCTAAACATTTCACAATACCCAAGTGTTAAGGATTCTTCTGAGAATACACTCTGATGCTTTGCAGTAAACAAGCTTTTATTGTTTTGTTTTCAGTAAGCTGAAAATACACAGCAGCATGATGGTGGGATAATTTTCAAATCTGTTATTTAATTTGTCCTCCAGGAAAGTTATCTAGGCCTTCCTAGATAGGCCTTCCTATCAAGTGGACATGTATCTGTGAAGATATGATAATACTATCAGCTTATGTTAGGAAGTTGGAAGGCAGTTCAGGAGAAATGGAGATTCTTATTTCAGATAGTTTTTGTTAACAAAGAAAATAATGTTGTAGTCTAGATAATAAAAACATTTGATTAGAAGCCTTCATTTCAAAGATGCTAAAGTCCTGCAGTTCTCATTGATTTCTATGGAGCTGGGTCTGCTGCCTAACTGTGAAAATAAAGCAGAAATTACTAAATTGTTGCTCATATACGTGAATAACTAAAGCTAGGTATCTAACTTAATCAAAGGATTTAACACTACTTAAAGAGATACTTTTCTTTTTCTTATGGAGTAGCCTGGTATTTCTCACACAGCAGATAGCAAAGGAAATGAGATTACAAAGTATTTAGAATCTCTTAAATTTATATAATTTTTATTTTTCATTTACCTTACAAGTTCAGTTGGTGGGACATAGACACATACGGAGATTTAGCTACATGGACTCTGTGTTGAAGGACTAGAGATTTTTGTCCAGAGGTTGTACTTGCCAGCAAGAGGATCTTGATGGGAATATTGATCTTGTAAACTACAGTCCATTGAACTATTTTTGTAAAAACTACCTGGGAATAATTCTTACTTGCTAGCAAAATATCTTTTCCATCTTATGAGTCACCATAAGACATTTAAAACATCTCATTTTGCAAATAGCTTACTATTTCTTTTTAAATTGTGGTCTTGGCTAAGCAAATTTTGCAGTTTGTTCAGGCTGTGTAATATGCCTCTTTTGGGAGGCATTATTTAAGTTAGGAAAAAACTATTAAGGGCTTTTAGTACTTTGAAACTGTGCTTAACTCTATATATGCAAATTTAATCTTTCTCTAGTTATAGGTGCAAATACTGTATTAAAAGCCGAGAAACTTGTCCAGCTCTAAAAATTCATGTTTGTTTTACTTCCATAGGATTCAAATTTTATCAGACAAAAAAGATTTTGAGGTAATAATAATTGTTCTCATGTCTTGTTTTGAATGCCTGATTTCAGTTTGGTTATTTGACAGTGGTGCTATTCAATCCTCTTTTACCTTTGTTGATTTTATCAATTTCCAAACAAAGGAGGAATCCAAACAGTTCAGACTTTCAGCTTTATTCTGCCAAAGCAGGATTCACCAGGGCAGCAAGGTGGTCGTTGCTGAAGAGCTTTCCTTACCCAGCACTGAGCAGTGTAAATAATTGGTCACAGAATCACTGGAAACTCCCCCTGTGAGTTCAGAATCAGCCTTCAGGCAAAAGACACAGAACTGTGAGTTTCAGTAAAGCCATGTTCAGATAAACTGGGCTGAGATCAGTCCTTTGGTTCTGCACACTGGTCAGGGTATTGTAAATCAGGGTGCAAAGGGCATTGCACACTTTGCATGGAACATAGCATGGAGTCTGCCTGCCTGCTAATCTTACGACTTAGACTTTTAGACCCAGGAGTAGGAAGTCATGTGCCAGTGAGTGAAATGATGAAATCAAATTGCAGGGGAATGATTTGGGGGATGAAAAGCTCGTGCTGCCACCAGGTTAAAACTGTGAATGTCTCCTCCTTGATGGTATTCACACAGGAATCAAGGGAAATGTGTAGAGGGCATGGTGGAAATCTTTGACATGCTGCTGGCTACTGCTGCTCGGTTTCGCATGATGAACCTTCAAGGGGAGGAATTTGTGTGCCTTAAGTCCATCATCCTGCTCAATTCTGGTAAGTGGTGTGCTTTGCCGTCACATGGGTAATTGTGGTTCCTTCTGCGTGTAGGTGAATACTGATTATTGTCGTTAATGACATTTCCATTTTGACACAGCAGCAATTGAAAGGGGCCTGTCAGCACAGATGCAGGCAGGGCCATCAGGCAGGGATGGAAGTGCGCAAACTGTTCACTGGTGTAAAACAGGACCCAGAAAATTAATGCAGGAAATGCACTGCGTACAGCCAATGTGAAGAACTAGGTACTGGCAGGTCTGAAAGCTCTGATTACAAGACACTGAAGAAGCTTGAGCCACACTTAAAGCTTCAAAAGGCAGTACTTCATTGTAAATCTACACCTTCCCTTCCTGATGATTTCAAACTAAAGGAAAATCATGGCAAAAATGTGGCTGAGTTTAAAATGGATTAGTTCATATTAAAAACCAGGCATCCAAGACTCATGTCATCACCTTCCGTTTCATTTATATTTGATGAAGTAAGTATTTTTGGGCTGTAAATCTCATTCTGAAGTACTTTTCAAAAATAGGTGGCTAGATAACAACTGTAGGTATAGATATAAATATGTAAGGTTAGCTGACTTGAATTCTGCAGGACATGAAAGAAATAATCAAATTCAGGTTGATGCATGCGACAGAAAATTTCTGTTGCAGACCAAAGGATCTTTTTCTGTTTGCAATGAGAAAAAAACTTCAGACAATTTATTTTTAAATGCAGTAATGAGGCCCATGGTGTTCTCATGGAAGTGATAGAAGTCTAAAATAATAATGTAGGCACCAAAGAAAAATTTTAGACTCAATTCTCTGCTAAGGTATTACCTAATGACTAAGAATGCCAGAGTTTCCCCTTTTCCTGTTGGTTTGAGTATGTAGATGGTATCAACCTCTAGACAAAACACTTGTGGGGAGTTCTATGTTCTTTTTATCCAGTGAGCTAACAGATCACTTGCACTGGTTGCATGAAATAAAAATTCAGGTAATTTCCACTAAAAGCACAGCAGAAATTTATTGATCAGGCACTTCTTCCTTTATGGAAACTTGGAACTGGTCTACTGAAAAAAAAAAACCCAACCAGAAAAGTATTTAAACAATCTAATATAAAATATTTTATTTATGTTCTGTGAGCTATTAATGCACTTTAGTTTCTACAGTTAAATGATGTTCCTGAAAAGTGATCTTCCTCCAGATTTTTAGCTAATATATTAAAATGTAATTAGCCTCTCAAATAAATCTATAATGTGCAATTGATTTATAATAATAAATTAGAAAAAAGCAGAATCAGAAGTTTGACTAAAACACATTAGATGTTCATGTCTTGAATGTGAAAACTTCAAGCCTTACTGTGGAGGGCTTTTGTCCCACTGCTGTATTTTGCATTTATCCACAAAACGAAATTTGTTATTTAGACAAAGCTCTGCTACACATCACCAGCTAACCTTCATAAGCACATCTCACTTTGTTAATCAGAATTTTTGTTTCAAGATTCCTCTAAGGAAAACTTGTAAAAGAAAAAAAACCAACTGAAGTCAGTGACAATCAGAGGCAAATTTCCTACTCCATGCTAATGAGATGGGAGCACCGACTGATGCTAGGAGATAAGAGATATTAATTCCTTCAAGGTTCATATTCAGCAGGTTTGGTCCTCTCTGTGGTAGAAGGTCAGAGTTGGTTTGATGAGTGATCTGGTTTTGGCTGTGGCTTAGTTATTTTTACATTAAATGAAGGTTTATAGCTGCTCAGAGGTTGGGCAGTTTTACAAGAGCCTGGACAGTGGTAGATCAGAGGGCACGGTTCAGGTTGAGCTGTTACAGCTTCAAGATGAAAGCAGTTTGTACAGTTATGATATGGATTGCATGTTTTACCCTGGCTTGCATCCCGCACTTACAGCAGCATGTCTGAGTACACGGTAAGCTGAATGTGTACATTTGGCCACAGAATGTATGTCTGTGTTGCGTGTAATTGCCTTTATGCATAAAGGTAATTAATTTTACATTTCAGGTTTTGCATTTCTATAAAAATCAATTTTATAACTGTCTGAGGAGTTAACTTCTAGCCAGTGGGATTGTGGACGTGAGTTTTTGACTGTCTAGTCCTTTAGATGCCCAAATCAAGAGGCTAGATTGGATTACAGAGATAACTAAATGGCATAATTTGGGGTATGTGTAATAGCTGTGCAAGAGTTTCACATAGACACTCTTCCTGGAGTAAACTGTTGGACACACATGAAATACTACAAGCTCTGCAGCACACGGCATACATGATGTATGAGGAGAGGATGAGAGAAGTGGATTTGTTCATCCTGGAAGAGGGAAGGCTAAGGGACTGTCATCCTTGGGTAGCTGATGAACAGGTTTTGGAGAAGCAAGGGACAGCCTTCTCAGTGATGCAAGAGGAAAGGATGAGCTGCAGTGGAGACAAAACACAGCAAGGGAGATCTTGATTAGATGAACGGGATAAAAAAATCTCCCCAGTGAGAGAAGTTAAGTGCTGAAACAGGTTGGCAAAAAAGATCTCCATCCTTAGAGATACTCAGAACTCAGCTGGACAAAGCTCTGGGCAGCTTGACCTAACCCTGAAGTTACTGCTATTTGAGCACAAGGTTGAACTAGATGACCTCCAAGTCTCCCTTAATGTGTTTTTTTTTAATATGATTGTACATACACAAATCAGATACACAATGAAACTTTTGCTGTTATTATAAATGCATATGATTATACCAGGTGATCTCAAAAGTACTAAAGAAGGTGGAATAATTAAGCAAATTGGGCTATTTTTGCTACACCACATATTTAAAAGCAGTCTCCATTTGCACTCTAAAGCTTTGCATGGATTTAATTCACTGAGCGCACACAAACATTTATTTACTGAATCCTTGGACATCTGTAGCCTCTTCACATGAGGCAGTGCTGTTTATTTCTTTTGTTGGACATTTTTTTTTTTGTAGCATCTTTGAAGGCTATTTAACATCTTTACACTCCTTTTCAATGTAGTCTTGGGCAAAATTCAAGTGGGTTGGTTTTTTTTTTTTTTTGTTCTTGTTTCACTCAGTGCAATTGGAAAAGATGTAAGGTTTTGTTTATAAAGCAAAACACACGTTGACATTGCTTCCAAATTTTTGCTGAGCTATCAAAGCGCAAGTATATCTGCAACAACAGCAGCATTGTCTCTAGCTAAATAACAAACCAGAAGGTGTCCCTCTAAAGCTGCAGCAATAAATCTTTCGACCAAAAAAGCAAATTTTTATTTTCAAAAAAACCCCACTTTCGGCTCAAGAATAAAGGGCTGTTTCTTAACACTGGAAAATAAATATTGGAAGCACGGAAGAGTAATGTGATGCCAGATGTTTTACTTTTGAGTGTATCTCTGAAAAAAAAAAGGAGTGGTGCTACGTGGCAAAGCAACAGGCTGTCATTTTGGAGATGAAGGCGTAGTTCATGTGTGCCTTAGCAGCTGATTTACATAAGTAGTTAGCTGGTTAGTCCACGGAGATTGAAAGATTTAGCTGATTTTATGCATCCTGTAGAGCTCCTGATTCATTGTACCATGTGACTGTTACCCTTTTTCTCACAGTTTTTCCAGTTCCAGTTAAATCGTGCTTTTTATTTATTTCTTTATTTTGGGGGCTGGATGATTACATGAGTGCATGGTACAGAGCTGAATTTGCTCATAGCTCAGCTTGGTTTGCCGCAGGTACAGAGCCACGGTGCTTGGCGGGAGAAGAGGAGCCTTGGGTGTTGTTCTGTGAGCCCGAGCTCTAAATTTAACAAATGTTCTAAACCAGGTTTTATTGGGCCAGAAAAGCTGCAGAGATAATTCTCCTCTACAGTAATATGCAAAAAAATGTATTACTATATATAATGGCAGGTATAAAATTACACAACTATATGCCAGCATCTGGCATGGTAGCACTGCAGTCCCCAGGAGACCATGGTCTGTGCATAGCTTTGTGCTGTGGACACAGACTGGTAGGCTTGACTTGTTTGCAGGGTGGCACATTGCCTGTTGTCACTCCTATTATGTTTTACAATACTGACCTACAGAGAGAGCTGGAAAACAACCTAGTAGCTATTCATTTTCGGCTTACTTTCAGCTTCAGAGCTTGGAAAGACCTTTGAGACTGTTAAATTTCACTTTGTTTAGGCTATTTTCTGTTCTCTTGTTGCAAAAGTCTGTTTGTATGTGTGTGATGGATAGCTAGCATTTCTTTTGGGGAAATTTCTGGTCATTGGCCTGGAGCAGGAGCAATCACCAGTGGGGCAGAAGGAAAAACCAAATGGCATTTTTCTTGGCAGTTATTGACTAGTAATTGCCTGAAGTCTCTGCATTTTTTGGGGGGAGTGCTTTTTTTGATTTATACTTTTTAATAGCTTCTGGACTAGACCTGGAGGAGAAAAAAATCTGGGTGGTTTTTTTTTTTTTTAATTTCTTTTGCTGGTTTCAGATTTATGAAACTAAGGGGGTTTGCTACAAGGGCACAATAGCATCCTCTGGCTGAAGTTAGCAGCTCTGGAGGCACTCTGGGTTTGTAAGACTAATGTTTTCTTCTAATTGACTGTATTTTGTCAGTAATATTTAAGAATCTTGCCCCATGACTTCACAGAATCACAGAATCGTAGGGGTTGGAAGGGACCTTGAGAGATCATCGGGTCCAACCCCCCTGGCAAAGCAGATTCCTTAGGACTTGCCTGCTAAGTTTTGCAGCCTGGTGTATAAAGTCAGTGAGCATATGTATGGGTGGTTCCTGAGAAAAAAACCAGGATCTATTTCTCTTTGGTGTATTAATTTCAGTAAAAATATTAGTGAAATCTTTCTGAGAAAAGAGGCCATTGTAATGTCTATATCAAATCTGAAGGGATATTCAGTACCAAAATCAAGAAAGAGCTCTGACTGATTGTTTTCAGAAGTTGTCCTGTGTTTGAGATATCCTTTGTGTTTTTCTCTTTCTCTCTCTCAGAGAGACTCACACTGACATTCACAAATGTAAATTCATATTTCTTAGCACAGAAGAGCCAAAGTCATAAAACCTACTTGCAGGTTACAGTAGTTCTAGATGTCAGGTCCTTGAAGTACCAAGATGATGTAAGGAGGTGAGGTATGCCGAGACCGTAAAAACCTCTTAATTTCCCTGACTGCTGAGATGCATGGCAAAATATGCTGGGTTCTGTTGAGGCAAGTGTGTGTAAAGCCCTGATTTTTCTCTACATGTTTTGTTGTAACTTGTTATTCGGTTTTAGACTGACTAACAAATCACCAAAAATCGAACATGAAACAACAGAGAAAATGGCAAAAACTGCTGAAGGCCTGGGCTGGTCATTAAGTATTTCAGAGCTCTCAAGGACCAACTCTCCTCAGGGTTTTGGAGCCTTGTGACTAAGAGAGGAGTGCAGCACCATGGGTAGGTTTAGCTGGAGGCTACAGGGGTCATGTGCTACCTGGCTAGACCTTGGATGGACCCATGTGGGGAAGAGGAAGCATTTTCCTCCTACTACTTTGATCCCAATGACCAAATCCAAGCTCCAGGGTTATTCAAACCTGTGGTGTGGCAAGCAGGAGGGTCTGCATGCAGTCATCTTTCATGGTTTAACACAGCCGAAGAGGCAAGCCATGAGGTGGAATTTGGGCAAGTCTGACGCCATCAAAGTAATTTTGTCTGTGGTTTGTTTGTTTTCTTTCTCCTTCCTACTCTAGGTGTGTACACTTTTCTTTCCAGCACCTTGAAATCTCTGGAAGAGAGAGACTATATTCACCGCGTTCTGGACAAGATCACAGACACACTGATACACTTAATGGCTAAGTCGGGTCTTTCTCTGCAGCAGCAGCACAGACGACTGGCTCAGCTCCTCCTCATCCTCTCACACATCAGACACATGAGGTGAGAGCAAACACGCAGTGTTGGCCTCCCTGCACTGCCCCTGTGCAAGGGAGGTTTCACAAATGCACACATACTTTTCCATCACAGGTTGGAGTGATAACTGTGTGTAGAGCTGTTACAAAAAAAAAAAAAAAACAAAACAAAACCCAAAAAACCCAAAGAAAAAAGAAAAGTGTGTCTACTTTCCATAAAGACATATGGAATGTGTGTAAAACAGTGAGTTGGATTATGGTGTGAAAAGGATTAAACATTTTCCCCATTTGTTTCTTATACTTTTCCTTTGCTTCTTGTTTTGATAGTGCTGTAGGCAACATCTACTTTTGATGTCATATGCCTCTTGTATTGTCTCTGAAAAGTACCAAGTAGAATACTCAGTACTACTTAGCAGTAGCCGAGTTCTGCTTACTTTAGTCTCCTACAAGATAAGATGTAATGAAACTATCACTTCTATGTAACCGCTTTTCACAAGTGGCTTGATTGCAAATCACTTTAGAAATGAGATTACGGTCATTATGTGTATTTGGTGGGTGAGGATAAATGCAGAACTACTGAGTCCCAACCTGGAGGACTGTGCCCTTTGCTAATTAGAGGTGACGTGTCTAAGGCACTCTGTTAGTAGTCGCAGCAATGATTCTCCCAAATATAATTACCTCTTAAGGGAGCTTCTCAGTGGCTGGAATGTTAACAACATGACAAGTCTAGACAAAGATACATCATAGACTTTATTTTTATGTAGGGACAAGAGATGTTGTCACACAGATTTTAATTTTCAATATTTCAGTAAATAAAATTAGAGTAAGCACCACATTATAGCTACTAAAGCTGAAACATGCAGATTTTACCTCCTGGACAGATATTCCTGTCTCCAGGAAAAGGTCAAGGGGTGTGTGCATGTGGGCTTTTTTACTTGAGTCTTTTCGTGGAGTTTCTTTGTCTTATGTTAATCATTCTTTTTCTAATTTTTTTTTTCTTAAGAAAGCACTTCTTAAGGAAGTTCTGGACACACAGTGAGGCCAATAATTGTTCTCATAATTTTGGGAATGGATACTATTACAAGTGATCATTTGCTAAGAGATTGGCTGAGGTTATTTTCTAGGAAAAATATCTGACTTTTTAGGTTTTGCTAGGCAAAAGTCAAGATTCATCCCATCCACTTAGTTGCAGTGCCTAAATGAGGACTTCATGTGCTCCAGGCTACCTTCTAGACAAAGGACAGCAAAAGAGCGACCATAGTGGCTTGCCCATGGGCAGCCTGAAATGTCCTTTGAAGGTGCCACCTTCTGCTAACTGTGGCAGGAGCATACAGCAACTGCACGGTTAAGTTGTTTTGTACAAGGTGGAATTTATATGACCCTAAGAAATATTATCTGGGCACTTGCCCCACCCCCCCCCAGCATATTTGGAAAGTAACTGTTATTTTGTTACAACCCACAGCAACAAAGGAATGGAGCACCTGTACAATATGAAGTGTAAAAATGTAGTTCCACTCTATGATCTCTTGCTGGAGATGCTGGACGCTCATCGACTGCATGCCCCAGCAGCCAGGAGCGCTGCACCAATGGAAGAGAACCGGAGCCAGCTGACAACTGCATCAGCCTCATCTCATTCCTTGCAGTCCTTTTACATAAACAGCAAAGAAGAGGAGAATATGCAGAATACAATATAAACAAAAGTCAGCATTTATAATGGTATGACAAACCCAGCAGCGTACTACCTAGCTCATGCTTCATTTCGTCTATTGTACCACCTATGTAAACACTCCGATGACAACAGTCACCTGCATTTTCCATTTTAGTGTTTGTCAAGCACTTGCCTGACTTGATTGCTTATCCTAAATGGAAGACATTTCATTGCTATGGACAGCCAGCAAGGATTATCAGGCTAATTTGACTTAAGACGTGCAGTGCTCTAATTTTGCATGTAAGTTGGGTAAGTCCTTATCTAAACCAAAAATTCATTTTACTATAAATTAATACACCATACCACCCATGCATAGTGTTTTCTTCATGAGTTGGGAGCCTATGTTGATATCCACCCCAAATTCAGAGCTTGTTTAATCTTTTATTTGCTTGAAACTTTGAAGCACTTTGGTAGAGATTCAGGATGACTTTTCCAGAGGAGTAAATGGAAGATAGATTATCTTAGTGTGCCAAAGTGAAACTGCACTGCTAGTGACTGCCTTGGTAGTTTAGGTAGATACCTGCCTCTCTCCTTCCTGCAGTAGAAAGCAAGCCCCGGTCTGAGAATAATAGTTTTATCTTGCTGGCTGCCTTCTGCAGACAACTCTCTCGCAAGATCATACTGACCAAACTTTTAGGTCCCATTACCATATCCTCTAGCTGAACTGCATTGCATGCATCCTGTCTTGTCTGATCCTACCAAGCTAAATTGTTCTGTTGCTTGACAGTGTGTAAATGAAAGGCAACATGCCAAATAGTGATAACAAAGATAATATTACTCTTAAATCAGACCAGATGATTAAGAAAAAGTCAGGTCTTTAAATAAATTTAAAAAAATATCCTCACATCCATGGGTGTACCAGCACCACTTTATAAAAAAATCCTTCCCCTGTCCTCTGCTTTCTCGGGCTCTACAAACCAAGGGGTGAGGATGTCAGTGCAAGACTGGCACAGCAGGGTAGGATGGCCCCATCCCACTCAATAGCGTGTAGCTTAGCCATTTTTGGGAGCGCTGGCATCACAGCCATAGCAGTAGGCTTCACTTTGCCTTGGCTTTCTTTGGCTTTCCTCTGGGCATGCTCAGAAATCACTAAGAGCCAGCTCATCTGCAACACCAGAACTGGGCAATGAGCTTCAGGCGTGGTGAAGACTCTGGGACTGCATGTCCAGGAAGGTAAATCTGGCTTTCTCCATGCATGTAGATAACTGTTTTGCATAAGGATTAGTCAGATTTTTCAGACAAACTGTAAATATACAAAAGGTCCACTGACATCAGGAGTTTCAGCAAGATGTGAAGGAGAGAGAGAGAGACTGAAGAAATCCATACGATGCGCTATTCATAGTAGGGGTCAGTGCTGCTGTTTGACTGCCTCTATGCTAGAAAATCAAACATGTCAGAGAATGTTGCTGGCTACTGGAATGCGATTACTACACATGCGAGGGAGATTTTATTAGGCTAATGATAAACTTTGCCTGTGCTCCCTGCACTTCTGGTTTACCGGTGCAGTTGGGGAGTTAGCATGGACCAGGAACTGTTTCAATAGCTGGTTGGAAGCGACCACCCTGCCAGTAAAGACATTTCATAGCACATGCGTTGTCTGCTCCATAGCAGCAGGCCACCGTGCTAAAAAAGGGTTCAGGGATGCTTCTTTTATTGCTATAGTTGAAAGCTTTATGTTAGATTATGTTGATTGGAATATCCTGTAGTAACTAAATATAGGAAATAGTGCATCTGATGCCGTACAGGAGTGCCTATGTCTAATTATACTCACTGTTACACAAGCAGAGTCTGTGTGCAGTGAGATGGAGTTACATAGCAATTGTGAAAGCAGCAAGGCATAGGACAAGTCTGTGCTCCAAGTCAAGTATTTGATTCTTCAGTAACTGTACATAATGATGTCTATAACATTCATGTACATATTCAAGGATATGCGCAGTTTAGACGCCTAAAGCTAGATGCTACCTATGTTTGAGAAGATGCCTAGAATACTGTGCAAGCCTAAACATGTGAAGCAGTCACTGTAAGTTAATAGACCTTTTATTGATGCATATTATAGTGTCATTTGTTTCTGAATGTACTGAAGGATTTGTCTTTTTGTGTATTCAGTAAGAGAGTGTGCATATGCGTGTGTGTGTGCGCGCGCACATATTTGGTACCTAAGGGCTTTTGGAGGGCTCCTAAATGCCTTGAAAGAAAATGCATGTTTTGTTTTATTTAGTAGCTGGTTTTCAAATGTGTTAGAAAAAGCATGAATGCCCTGAAAGGAGCGCAGGCTAAGATCTGGAAGGAGCACAGGTATCCCTGTAGTTACAGTTACGTGCTTACACCACCACTATTCACTCGTAGCCCAGTGTGCGTTAGAGCTGCTCTTTAAACACTGTACATGCAACTTGGTGTTCTCTATACAGAACACACAGATCAAGGTTATAAGCTGCAAGGCAAATTGGTTTAAATTAATGCCTCCCTTCCTACATCTGAGAACAGTTTGTTACATCGATTTACGTGGTAAATTTGACCTAGAGGAGGGGAAAAAAAAAAAAAAAGTAGTTCATGGAGAGCAATTCCCAAAAGAGGATCAGGGTCTGATGGTACTTACATGGGCAAGCACAACTACACTTTAGAGGTTTTCCCGGTGAAGCTGAATGAGTGTGATTTGAAGTGGTACGCAGAAGACTGACAGGTTTCAATCATAATGTATCTTAGAACATAAAGAATAATTAGCCAGATCACAGTCTTAATTTTGAATGGTCTCCTAGGCTCATCCCTTGCAAGGATCCTCCGATGTCTGTGGTGACAACAGTGAAGGGCGCCCAAGAAAGAAAAGCAGTGATTCCCAGTAACATATTCATTAACCTTGGGGCAGTTTCAGGATCTGTGTTTTAACTTGTTCATGAGATTTAGATTAAAGCAGCACCTTAATGAATATAGTAACCTTCCCCATAGTTATCTAGAAAATATGATTGTCCACATATCAGACAGCTGAATGTAGCTATTCAATTGATTAAACAAAGTCTATGATACAAAAATGACAACTATTTTCACATGTAATTCTGACTTACTCTCTCGTGTATGCAAACAATTGTGCCTCACATTTGGTAACTGTTATTTCACAGGATGCTATTTTATGTGTGTGTATATATATATACATATATACTTTATATTTGCAGCTGACAAACCAGTACTACCTGAATGCCTGGTGCTGGATATTAAACAAAAATATATAGCATGTAAAAAAAAATAAATTCAAAGAAAACTATTCAAGGCAGCTAATTATGCTTTTACCAAAACATTCATAGTGATGTCTCTGGACAGCTAATGAAAGAATTATTTTATAATGTTTATATGTGGATTTTTTTTTAAAAAAAAAATAAAATCAAAAACCCAAAAAAACCCCTGGAGACATAGACAATGTAATACCAGCACAAGACAAACAGAAATAGATCAGAAGAACTTGCTTTGCTTGAGAATATGGTTGTTACTGAACTATTACAAAAAAACTTGGGAGGCAGGAGAGGACATAGAGTGATGTGTAGCACTTAGCGATGTCTGGAGTTTCCAACAATATGTGAAAGCTAGTCTGGTTTGTAGCGGTTCGAGCCATGTCTCTATGTTGCAGACTTTGTCTCAGGTAAAATTCCCAGTTGAGGCAGTAGGATTTGTGCTGGGGTAAAATAATTTAATGGGAGTTTCCTGGAGTGTGTTTGTGGAAAATTTACTATCACGTTTCAGTGACATCTGTTGATGATTTTTCTCCTGGACACTGAGGGGTTTAATGTGTAAAATATAATTAAGGAAATAATCTGAAGTGAGCTCCCAAGGGTATTGCAGGTCACTGGAATTTAAATTGTGAGGGAAAAAAAAAGAAAAGGAAAAAAGGAAAACCCACTTCATCCAAGTGACGGTTTGGAGCCTCCATCCATTCTAATTGATGCTGACTGATTCCTTCAGAGTTGTGCCAAATGTTTAAAATGAAGTGAACTACCAGCAAAAAATTCTGCCTCACTAGGGCCTTAGTCATATCACAGGCTTTGGTAGGAACACAGCAAGCCTCTCTTGTGTATATAATAACCTGCTTTAAAATTTGAATGCAACACAGGCTAAAAGCTAATGGTATTTTGTATATAAGGCATTCTCAGCTGAATTTACGTGAAGTGTATTTCTTACTTTGAATAAAGAGGTGGCTATTTTCAACGCTATCTACAACCCTAGTATAGCTTTACAGATAGAAATTCAAACGAAGGGTCATGCTAATGACTGTATCCTAATATAAACCTGTCTCTATTGTCACTTGCAACTATAGCATAATCTCAAATTGATCTGAGAATGTTAAATTAATATTTCCCTACTCCCTTTCTACTCATAATTCCCTTTCATTTTTCTAATGTAGATAGCCTTACAGCCTGAAAGTTGTTTTCAAAGTGATTGTTGCCCATGAGGGTATTTGGTTTTGCACTGTGTTAAAAAAGAAAAGAAAAAATCTAAAAAAAAGAAAGATCTTTTGCATTCAAATGTGCCTAAAGAAACAAACGGAAAAAAAAATGTATATGCTGCCATCTTGCAAATTTGTATGCTCTGTACTCCTGTGTGCCTATAATTAGAAGTCTGTTTCTTCAGAAAGTGCCCATTGGAAAATGAAGGGATAGACTGCCAGTCATAAGACTCTCATTAACAAGCCACTTTATGTATCACCTTATTGTATA